>ML781675.1:114154-145245 GCA_009831015.1 Picea engelmannii
GATCCTTCTAGAAGCGGAAGCTTCTATTAGGTCTTCTTACATCCGCCTTATTCTATTTTATTGAAAGGTCTTATTAATATTGACCTTTATTACATCCGAATACATTAATCTACCTATGTGCGGGTTAGGACCTTAACACTACACCTCACTGGGATGGGGTTGTTGGGGAGCACCATGATCTTCTAAATATGTTGCACTATAAACACTCTCTTGTCCAATACTAATGGTTTTGTTGATGGACGATATCAAACATTTATGTATTTTATAAGTAATGAAAGGTTAATGTGGACTGATTTTTATTTACCTTTTCTAGAAAACTGGATCTTGGGGTCTGCCCCATGATTTTCCTACGATCAACCACGGCTTTATAAACATACTTGTAACCAAGTTGGAGGTCTTCCTCCATGGTTTCAGTTCCAAAGTCATCGCCCTACATTGCATAAGGGTATGGTTTTTTAATGTTTTTGGCTGCAATTACCTTAAAGTTGTAAGGTGATACAAATAATATTCTTATGATGTTTGGGTACTTACGATTCATGAATATAACCTCGAGTAGCTTCCCTGACCTATCTTGTGTTGGCCATGTTTGTAAATCCTTTCTTTGGTTTCCTTTGAAGTGTTCGGCAACCTATCATCAAAATTTTTAAGTATGTTATGTATAACCACACTTTTATTTAGATCTAAAGAAAAATAAAGTTGGTATTGAATTCAAAAAATTGTAATTTACCTTGGTGTACCAGTTATTTTTTCTCCTGAGTTTTTCAAAATCTTCTCTTTTGCATAATCAATGATCGCCTTCCACTCCCTCTCTATAATTGAGGGAGGATGCTCATACCTAGGATTTCGTTCCAAGCTTCGTCTATAAACATCCCGCGTATTTTTTAAATATTCACCTATTGCAGAGGTGACCGCTTTTTTATTGAACGTGTCTACTCCAAAGAGGCCTTCAAGATAATCCATAAGTTCCTTTTTGAGGTTGGAATTCTAGCAATTCCACCTCATTCGTAAGGTTGCCCTAAAAATCAACAAGGTCTTTCTCTCTAGGTGCCTATAAAAAAGGTTGTTTCCTACACACAAAAAGATATGATCATTAATTTAAAATTAATAATCTAGATGATTTATGTATGAGGACAACATTAAATGATTAAAATATGAATTAAAACTACCTGGGATTGTTGATTGTTTTAATGGAAGTCCATTATCGTCGACCAAAAATGTGCATAGAAGGGTCCTTGTGCTTGCCACGTGTCTAGCTCCAGGAAATGCAACCATCTCAACCACATCACTATGATCCTCATCTCTGCCACCATCTCTAGACTCTGATCTAGGTGTGGATGTATAGCAATGTGTGTCATGGCTCCTATCTAAATTAGGTGTGGAAGATGGAGAAGTAAATAGTGATCTAGTAGTTGTATGACCACCCGCATCAGGTCTTTGTAGCATCTCTGTAGTGCCACTACTACCAACATCGGACTGAACAAGCTCAAAAAATGACTTTATAAAAAAGAAAATGTTTTTTCGTGAGATAATGTAAAAGTTAAAGAACAAAGTATCATAATTGAACATATGAGTACATTAAAAAAAAACACTTTAAATTATGGTTATTACCTTATATGTGTTAAGTTGTGACATAAGGAGCTTGATCTTTGCTTTGACGTCGGGATTTTGATCTGGATGATCAAAGAAGCTAGCAATTTCCTTGTTAGCTTTAATGATATTTTTTTTTATTAAGGCCATAGGATCAGTGCATGAATAAAAACCCTCCTCATTGGCAGAATCATGATCAACATGGCCTGTGGACTACATATAATTTCAACAAAAAGAATGTTATTTCAAAAAATTTATATAAGAAAATAATAAAAGCAACGTAAAATGAAAGAGGAAATTGATAATCATTTACATGTTCTATGGCTGGCCCTTTTCCATGATCATCCTACCAAATTATAATATAATTAGAACCCCCAAATATTTAAAAAATTGTTAATGATAACAAAAAAACAATGTTAAACATAATAAAAAAATATAATGCAATAAGTAGAGGTTTCTTAAAGAGGTGTTCCATAAGAAACTACACATTATTATTCAATGTTTCTATTTGATTCAAATGGTAATCCACTAATAACTCTTCCCCGAGAGATATCCTTCTTATTGCGCACAGGACTACCCGATTCTCTTCACGTCCCTCATATATGAAATTTGGTTGTTTGTTTGTGTCCCAGGTCGTGTGTTGTTTATAAACCCTGCGATATTGCCAAAAGCTTTAGGCCTTCCATCATTATAATTGTAAAACGGTCCGACATAGTCCATCAATTTAGTTACTGTATTGTATTTTACAATTATTCAATCCATGAAAAATATCCCCAAGCCAAGCAGGGAGGATGCTGCAATGTGATATTTCCTATTGTTGACAATGAAGTCAACATCTATAGGAGGTAGTTCCTTAGGTACCCATTGTTTCACCAAATGCTTATACCTGAGTGGAACATCTATGTCCCCTATGCTCTCATCATCATAAGAGCATGATCCTCATTTGGCAAGAAAAAATTTCATGCATCTACAAAATTAGATTCTGACTTTTTCACCTTTGGTCCTTGTTTGCTTATCATATCTACTAGATGCAGTCACATTTCCGACCTCTATTTGTCCTAATATTTCCTCACTTGACAAAGAAATATCTAAAAGGTACCTGTTTGGTTGTACCTTCAGTTGCATGTGCACAGTTTGTTAGTTAGTAGTCCATCATCATATTCAAAGTTCTAAATAAAAATTGTATATCTTTAGTTTTCGATGCACAATTAGACTACGGTGCAATTACCAATATTAGAGGTCAACCACCTAATTTAATGTGATATCCCTCTTGATTTTCGACATATTAAGGACATATTAATGTGATAACACTAAGGACATGATAAATTTATCATATGGATCTAAGAAAAAAATAGTAGTAAGGTTGTTGTTTGTTGGATTTGTAAAAAATAGAATTATTATAAGAAATGTCCATTGAAGATGAGGGTCAATTTTATGGAGTAAGAAATCCAACCATCAGTTGGTGTGTTGAAAATATTGGGTGCTTTAGTTGCCAATATGCCTAAGGCAATCCAAGATTATAACTATACAAATATTACTTTTATTCAATACAAGATTATAACTATACAAATATTAGTTTTGTTCAAGCCAAGATTAGAACTATACAAATATAAGTTTTGTTCAATCCAAGTTGAAGAATAAGTTAGTTATGAAGATAAGAATAAGATAAGAATAAAATTCTCCATTGACCTTGTGTAAACCATTCCATTTGGTGTTTGTTGCACTAAGTGTAAAGAACAATGTTGGAGAATTATAAGATGTAAGTTAGGTATGAGCTATTTGTTGTTGGTCAACTGAGAGGGGGGGGATGAATCAGTTGTACCTGAGCTTAAACAATTATGCTTCTTTAAAACTCTTTGATGAAACACTAAATGATGATCACAATAATGAAAGGAAATAAACAATGGAACATTCAACATCAGTCACATATATGAGAAACACAGAGACAGATATTTCCTAAGGAAACCCATACAGGGTAAAAACCTCTTTTTCCTTATATGATAAGTAATAGTTACATTCTTTACATTATCATACATATGAGCACCAACTCATAATGAGGCTACAACCTCTGTTTTGAAAGATGAAACTTGCTGAGAGCACCAACTCTCTGTTTTCTCTAGCACCCACTAGAAAGAAGCACCAACTCCCTGGTTTCTCTAGCACTAACTAGAAGGAAGCACCAACTCCCTGGTTTCTCTAGCACCAACTAGAAGGAAGCACCAACTCCCTGAGTGTTTCCAGCACCAACTGGATGGAAGCACCAACTTCCAATCATACAGGCACCAACCTGTAAAATAGAGAACAAGATTTCTCCCTTGCACCACCCTGCCACCCTGGTTTCTCTGGTTGCAACCAGATGGAAGCTACAACTCCCTGTGTTCAAGCACCCACTTGAACTTCTGAGGACAACAGTCCTCCTAAGCACCTCCCAACCTCCCTAAAATTTTAATCTTTGATACTGAAATTCATTACAGCGAAATAAAGTTATTCAATGTCTTACCAACCTTGTCGTTGTTCTGTTACACTGCTCTGCCCTGTCTACATCATTGTCTTCTGCACACACCTTGCACTTTCTGTTCTTATCCATTTATAATTTATGCACCATTTCCCTTCAATGCAACCTTCCTCTGCTATGTATTTCTACTCTTGTGCTCTGCCTCCTTGCTCACACTTCAATCCTTCTACACAACGACCACAACAACTCCAACAACAATGGCAACAACAACCCTTCTCTTCTTTGTACCGCGTATATATAGCTTATGTGCATCTTGTGTATGCAATATTCGCCATTCTTTTGCATGCCCACACCGCATCGATATCCTCCACCTCTCGAGTGCTTTGCCCGATCATCATGGTAACTCTTCAACTTCTCTGGTGGTTTTCTCACGTGTTCAGCATCACTGGGTGTTATGCTGAGATTCCTCAACCTATATGGCAGTTAAGACTCTTCGTCTTCTCTGTGATAGTCGATCTCGTCTTCTCTGTTTCAGTTACAGCCTCAATCCCATCTGGCTATCAATCGCCTCCACGAGTCATCTTCATTCCACTGGCAGATTCCATGTGACTCTTCTGCTCCTCTAGAAATCACACCGAAGTCTCTTCACATCCTCTGATAGAAACCATCAATGGTTACTAGCAGTTACACTATGAGGATCAACATTATCCCTCCAATCATGCTCATTTTCACCTTCATCGTTGAATTAACTTTGATGGGTTCTTGCATTATTTACCCGTTTCGCAATTTCGCAATTCAGAGATTCTGCGATGAGATATATTGAGTCTCCATGTCACGAGCTCTGAAAAGGAGTTTGGCTACTCTAGCTCCCTCCTCTACATGACCACAAGTGGTGACCACAGGCTGCACTAAAAGGTGCTGTGAACTTCTAATCTTCATCGACCCTGATCGACGGTCTGTGATATCGATGAATCAACGGTCCAGATCTCATCGTGAATTTGCATCTCACTGTTCCTTAGTTGGAGGTTCTCGTCACTCCAAGTCACGATAGGCAAAGCTCCAAGATGGAGCTCAGATCAACGATCCATGTTCTTGGTGTATTGACGATCCAGATCTCTTTGTAAATTCACATCTCGCAGTTTTGGTGATGAAGGGTCTCATCAGTCTAAGTCATGATAGCCGAGACTCTGAGATGGAGTCGGATCAACGGTCAAGATAAAACCTTGATCTGACGACTAAGATCAAACCTCGATCTGATGGCTAAGATCAAACCATGTTCCTTTGACTTTCTAGTCAGTGACATGATGATCTTTCACCACGTTCCCTCTTGATCCAACGGACCACGACTGTCAGATATGCCTTGTAGCTTCACCATATCTAACGGCCATTGGTCCTTCGTACTTTCCCCAGATCCTACGGCCCATATCTTCTCATGATTTCGCCACTTCACCGTGTGAGTTATCAACACCTTCAAGTCCCGATCTATGAAACTCCGATAAGGAGTTAAATCAATGATCCAGATTCATGCTTGATTTAACAACTTTGATTGAATTTCCATATCACATATCGCAATTTTGACATTTCTGTCGCATTGTGTTCTTGTCTCCTTGATATCGCGATTCGCGAAACTTCGATGTGGAGTTTGATCAATGGTCCAGGTCTAATATTGACTTGACGGTCCAGATTCAATCGTGATTTCGCATATCACAAAATCGACATTCTTGATGCATTGAGTTCTTTGCCTCTTGAGTTCGCGATCTGCGAAACTCTGATACAGACTTGAATCAACGGTCCAGATGTGATATTTATTCAATGGCTGTGATTAAATCGCAAAATCGCACATCGCAATTTTGAGGTTCTTGTTGTCAAGTGATTTTGACATTTCAAAGTCCCGATCCCTGATCTGACTGGAATTAATGGTCCATATCAAAGCCTGATCTGACGGCTCAGATTTCATCGCGATTTTTCATATTGTGATTATGCCCACTTCTCCTTGCACTTTAAAGACTATGCAGGTTCTCTTCGATCCAATAGTGGTAGGACCCTATGCTCGGATCTGACGGCTGAGATCTATCCTCTTTTTCAGCGCTCTTCTTGACTATATTCTGATCTGACGGCCCTCGTTCTTTCGGTAATTTTGAATGGATGCAACACTTAGAAATGCTTCTCAAGCTTTATGGGCCTTCAATCATTCTATCTTCCTGAATATCATTGTGTTGTTGATCATCACTGATATACCCAATCCATCATCGCTGTTGTACTTTCCATCAATAAGAAGAATACGCTGCCTGTGAAACATGCCAAACATCCTCTGCACTATCTCTTATGATCTTATTGAGGTTTCTCTGCAGTGTCTTCCCAAAATACTTATGGTGCCTATTTGTTACATTCTTCATGTACTCATGCCATCTTCATTGCTGTACTTTCCATCAATGACAAGCATATGTTTCCTGTTAAACATTTTCCAACAATCTCCCCCTTTGGCATTGATGGCAACAAAGGCACCCAGATTCTTTTCTCCCCCTTTGGCATTGATGGGAACAAAGGCACCCAGATTCTTTTCTCCCCCTTTGACATCAATGTCAAAGAGAACATGCTCCCCTTGAGCTGTTGTAGTATTTTAGGAGGTATCAGATATTAAATCAATGCAAACTCCCCCTGATGGGAAAGACTCTCTTATATGAGGCCTGCAGATGTTTATATCTAAACCAGAGTCTTCTTTTTCTGATTCTTGGACCTGTTCATCTTCAGCTTCCGCTGTGTCCATTGTAGAATTCTTAAAATTGCTCACCTCTCTTACCCGAACTCCTTTATCAATCTTCTCATGTGTGAATGACTCCCCCTATCACTGTTATCTGGTCTGCTCTGCCTCATCTTTTTCCATCATTTTGCTCTACTTCTGCTCTTTCTGTTATTCTGCTCTGCTTCTGTTCTCTCTGTCATTCTTCTCTGCTTTTGCTCTTTCTGTCATTCTTCTCTGCTTTTGTTTTGTGTTTCATCTCACTCTGCACATTTGCTAAATCTCATGCTAAGAATCCTCTTTTCTTCCATTTGTTCCTAAAGGTTAACTTTCCTTGACAAGGTCTTTCCTCTTGTTGTCTCTACAGGATGTCATGTACATCAGAATGTTGTTGTCCTACTAGAACATTGTGCAATTGTAACTTGTGCCTTTTAAATAGCCCTTGGATCTCCCCATTGAATCTCATCGATCTCTATTACTACAATTTTCATTTTTCTTCCATGATGCATTCAATCCAGGGCTTTTATATCCATATTCAATCAAAAGAGAAAACCGCTACACCCACTCTCACGCCTGCTTTTCTTTCTCACAAATGAGGGACCTATATTAGGTTTCTTAGGAGCACTGATTTCTACCTTGTTGAGTCTAATACCATATTTGTCATTTGGTGATCTCTGGCTATCCAAGACCTTGTCCAGAGTCATGGATTTTCTCAAGAACTTGATTTGGGTGTCTGCCTTCTCAACCTTCAAGACTTTTGCTTCCTATTTCTGACATGGTTCTTCTCCTATTTATTTCATGGGATAAATGCTGACTGAGAATTCTTTTATTGTATCCAAATCTTCTTCATTACTTACAGGGGAGGATTCAGCATCAACATTATTGTTTGCTCTTATACTGTTATTCACCATTTGTCCTAAGTTTACATTTACCTTACATTCTTTGTATGTGAGCACATCTTTACTGCCTCTGTCACACTTTTGACTTGAATTGAGTGAATTATGTTTTAGACCATCCACAAGCAGAGCGTACTATGCATCTCCTTTGTCATTACTCAAACTCATGATCTCTCTATCCTTGATTTTTCCTGGTTCATCATTTTCAAGGATCACATTTCCTATTTTGCTTTTACTTATGGACAATAGCTTATCCTTGTCTCTAGTCACGTGCTTGGAACATCCACTGTCTATTTTTCCAGAGGCCTTTTTTTTTTGAGTTGAAAGTGCTTGACCACATTTTTAACTATCTTTCCTCTTCCATGTGTTGGTCTTTCTATCTAAGAACTTTATTCTTGGATCTTCTTTGTAATTCTTGAGATGGCAGTTTACAGCTTTGTGGCCAAAGTTGTGACAGTTATAGCATTCAATCTCATTGTTCAATAGGTCAAAGTTGTTGTTGCAGGGTTGTCTACTCCTTGATTGTTTATTGATCCTTGACCTCCTCAATTGCATGTCTCTAGACTTAATTTGGAAATTTGCAATATGTGATGGTTTGTTACTTTGTTGTATCATTCTTTGTTGTGGCAGAGATTTATTCCTTGGAAATATAAATTGCTCACCTCTAATTCTTAAGGAACAATTTACATCTTTGTGACCAAAATTAGAACAGTAGAAATAGTATCCATAGAAAAATTGTTTGTACCTGGAAAATGGTTGTCTTCTTCGAGCAAATCGATTTCTTTCATGTTGATGATGTCTTTGAGAAGGGAGTGCATTATTTCTTTGTTCTACAAATTCAGTCCTGGCACTTTTTCCTTTACTTGTCCTGGGCAGCTGGTTGTCTTCCTGTTTTTCTGCAGGCTTGTTATTGTCATTGGTTGTACTTTTGACAACTTGATGGGTTCTTCATTTCCTGACTTCCCACTGCCTGATCCCTCTTCATAACCCAAACTAGTTTTCATCTTTGGATTCCTTTGCTGATTTAGAATGGTGGTTAATCCTTCTGAGGCGTTGATACTTGACAGATTCTGATTATACAAGGCTTGAAACTTCTCCATCTCTTTCCTAGTTTTCACTACTTCTTCTTCCAGGGCTTCAGATCTTGCCCTCTTTTCTGATAACTGATGTTTCAGAATATCCTCGATTTTTCTTGCCTCTTCTAATTCCACCTTTAGCAGGGCAAAGTATTCATCAGGCTATTTACTATCTTTATCAAATTGTATTAGCAATTGTTTTTGCTTTCTGTTCTTAATTCCGAGTCTATCAATCTCTTCCAGTGCACTGATCAATTCTCCTTCCATATCAACCACAACTTCTTCATCATTCTCATCACTGACCTTTCTTTCATTATCACCATCCTCTTTGGCCATAAGCAAGAAGTCATTTACTTTATCTTGACATGAGGAATCACTATCGGTGTCTTCTGAGGAGTCATCATTGTTTACACATAAAATCTTCTTCTTATCAAATCTTCTTGATTTGTGCTTCTCTTCATCTTCAGAGTTTTGATCATGTTTCTTGTGAGGACATTTATTTGCAAAATGACCTATCTTACCACAGTTGAAAAATTTGAAGGGTGGCTTACCTTGGTACTTGCCTGATCCTTTCTTTAGTCTTCTCACAAATTTTGCTTCAATTTCATCAGGCTCACAATCTTCATTTTTATCTGCTTTAAATGATGCTTCTCTAGAGGTGGGTTTATCTGTAACTATCCTCATCTCATATGCAGTGAATGTTCCTAGAAGTTGATCAAAGGACAAGGTCTTTATGTCATTAAGTTCTTCTATAGCTGAGACCTTTGGGTTGAACCTATCTGGTAGAGATCTCAAAATTTTATGAACTAAAGCGGGTTCCTCAATTTTTTCACCAAGTGCCTTCATTGCATTTACCATTTCTTCTAGTCTTAGAAAGTATTTTCCAACGGTTTCATTTTCTTTCATTTGTAGCTTTTCAAATTGTGCTCTGTAGGTTTGAAGCTTGGCATCTTTCAGCTTCTCATTACCTTCATAACTGTCAATGAGTTTGTCCCACATTTCTTTAGCAGTTTGAAGATGCATCACCTTCACAAACTTGGCTTCTGAAAGTCCATTCAAGATAGCATTCATTCCCTTAGCATTAAAGCTAAATTCTAACTTATCATCTTTGGAAGCTAGAACAACAGGATTTATGTATCCAATCTCTACTACATCCCATACATCAGCTCCTAAGGCCATTAGGTATGTTCTCATTATAACCTTCCAGAAGGCAAAATTCATTCCATCAAATAGAGGAGGTCTAGTGACTGAAGTCCCTTCATGGCTTTTCATGTTTAAGCTCTAGGATCTACCCTTAGATAAAAGGGGCTGGCTCTGATACCAATTGTTGGTCAACTGAGAGGGGGGGGGTGAATCAGTTCTACCTGAGCTTAAACAATTATGCTTCTTTTAAACTCTTTGCTGAAACACTAAATGATGATCACAATAATGCAAGGAAATAAACAATGGCACATTCAGCATCAGCCACATATATGAGAAACAAAGAGACAAATATTTCCTAAGGAAACCCATACAGGGTAAAAGCCTCTTTTTCTTTATATGATAAGTAATAGTTACATTATTTACATTATCATACATATGAGCACCAACTCATAATGAGGCTACAACCTCTGTTTTGCAAGATGCAACTTGCTGAGAGCACCAACTCTCTATTTTCTCTAGCACCCACTAGAAGGAAGCACCAACTCCCTGTTTTCTCTAGCACCAACTAGAAGGAAGCAAAAACTCCCTAGTTTCTCTAGCACTAACTAGAAGGAAGCACCAACTCCCTGAGTGTTTCCAGCACCAACTTCCAATCATACAGGCACCAACCTGTAAAACAGAGAACAAGAGTTCTCCCTTGCACCACCCTACCACCTTGGTTTCTCTGGCTACAACCAGATGGAAGCTACAACTCCCTGTGTTCAAGCACCCACTTGAATTTCTGAGGACGAAAGTCCTCCTGAGAACCTCCCAACCACCCTAAAATTTTAATCTTTGATACTGAAACTCATTAGAGCGAAATAAAGTTATTCAATGGCTTACCATCCTTGTCGTTGTTCGGTTACACTGCTCTACCCTGTCTGCATCATTGTCTTCTGCACACACCTTTCACTTTCTATTCTTCTCCATTTATACTTTTTGCACCATGTCCCTTCAATGCAACCTTCCTCTCCTGTGTATTTCTACTCCTGCGCTCTGCCTCCTTGCTCACACTTCAATCCTTTTACACAACGACCACAACAACTCCAACAGCAATGACAATAGCAACCCTTCTCTTCTCTATACCATGTATATATATCTTATGTGCATCTTGTGTATGCAATATTCGCCATTCTTCTGCATGCTCACACCGCACCGATATCCTCCACCTCTCGAGTGCTCTGCCCGATCATCATGGTAACTCTTCAGCTTCTATGGCAGTTTTCCCACGCGTTCAACATCACTGGGTGTTATGATGAGATTCCTCAACCTCTCTGGCAGTTGAGACTCTTTGTCTTCTCTGTGACAGTCGAGCTCATCTTCTCTATTTCATTTACAACCTCAATCCCATCCAGCTGTCAATCGCCTCCATGAGTCGTCTTCATTCCACTGGCAGATTCCATGTGACTCTTCTGCTCCTCTGAAAATCACACCGAAGTCTCTTCTCATCCTTTGGTAGAAACCATCAATGGTTACTAGTAGTTACACTATGAGGATCAACATTAGCCCTTCGATCGTGCTCATTTTCACCTCCATCATTGGATTAACTCTAATGGGTTCTTGCGTTATTTACCCATTTCGCACTTTTGCAATTCGGAGATTCTGCGATGAGATATCTCAAGTCTCCATGTCACGAGATTCAAAAAGGAGTTTGGATGCTCTAGCTCCCTCCTCTACATGACCATAGGCGGTGACCATAGGCTACTCTAAAAGGTGCTATGAACCTCTAATCTTCATCGACCCTGATCGACGGTCTGTGATCTCGATGAATCAACGGTCCAGATCTCATCGTGACTTTGCATCTCATTGTTCCTTAGTTGGAGGTTCTCATCACTCCAAGTCATGATAGGCGAAGCTCCGAGATGGAGCTCAGATCAACGATTCACGTTCTTGGTGTATTGACGGTCCAAATCTCTTCGTGAATTCGCATCTCGCAGTTCATGTGATGAAGGGTCTCATCACTCTAAGTCACGATATCCGAGACTCCAAGATGGAGTCAGATCAATGGTCAAGATCAAACCTTGATCTGATGGCTAAGATGAAACCTCAATCTGATGGCTAATATCAAACCCCGTTCCTTTGACTTTCCAGTGAGCGACATGATGATCTTTCGCCACGTGTCCTCTTGATCCAACAGACCATGACTGTCATATCTGCCTTGCAGCTTCACCATATCGAACGGCTATTGGTCCTTCATACTTTCCCCAGATCCTATAGCCTAGATCTTCTTATGATTTCGCCACTTCGCCGTGTGAGTTCTCGACACCTTCAAGTCCTGATCTATGAAACTCCGATAAGGACTTAAATCAATGGTCCAGATTCATGCTTGATTTAACGGCTGTGATTGAATCGCCATATCGCATATCGCGATTTCGGCATTTCTATTGCATTGTGTTATTGTCTCCTTGATATCGCGATTCGTGAAACTTTGATGTGGAGTTTGATCAACGGTCCAGGTCTGATATTGACTTGATGGTCCAGATTCAATCGCGATTTCGCATATCGCAAAATCGACATTCTTGATGCATTGAGTTCTTTACCTCTTGAGTTCGCGATCCGCAAAACTTCGATACAGACTTGAATCAATGGTCCATATGTGATCTTTATTCAATGGCTGTGATTAAATCGTGAAATCACACATCGTGATTTCAAGGTTCTTGTTGTCAAGTGATTTTGACATTTCAAAGTCCCGATCCCCGATCTGACTGGAATTAACGGTCCAAATCAAAGCTTAATCTGATGGCTTAGATTTCATCATGATTTTGCATATTGTGATTATGCCCACTTCTCCTTGCACTTTAAATACCATGTAGGTTCTCTTCAATCCAATGGTGGTTGAACCCTGCGCTTGGATCTGACGACTGAGATCTGTCCTCCTGTTCAACGCTCTTCTTGACTATATTCTGATCCGACAACCCTCGTTCTTTTGAGAATTTTGAATGGATGCAATTCTCAGAAATGCTTCTCAAGATTTATGGGCCTTCGATCATTCAATATTCCCGAATATCACTGCACTGCTGATCATCGCTGTTGTACTCAATCCATCATCACTGTTGTATTTACCATCAATGACAAGCATACGCTACCTGTGAAACATGCCAAACATCCTCTGCACTATCTCTTCTGATCTTATTGAGGTTTCTCTGCAGTGTCTTCCCAAAATAATTCTAGTGCATGTCTGTTACATTCTTCATGTACTCGTGCCATCTTCATTTTTGTACTTGCCATCAATGACAATCATATTTTGCCTGTTAAACATTTTCCAACATTTGTTACCTCTTTATTACCTTTTATTTTAATTGTATCCATATTTTGTATTGACCAAATGAGGAATTAACCCGAAACTGATTCCATTAGACACAAACTCAATCTTAAGGCCAACTAAGGAGAAAAAACAACACACACTACTTAATCTAGGAGTCAATCATGCAAACAAACCTTCTCACAAAGAAGTGCTAGTTGGTGATGGAATCCAACATCGCAGAATCGATGCACGAAGGTGCTGAGTTTCAATAGGTGCAAAATTACATTGACAACCTGATTAATGAACTGATGCCCTAGTGCAAGTTACCTCATCGAGCAGTGGGAAACCCTCCAAGGAGTCCGAGTGAGTCTAGCCAACGTCGATCCTAGGTACATCACCACCTTCCTGTGTTGTCTCCTTGTGTAGGAAGTCTAAAATATTATGGCCTCTATGGTACCACCTACTATACCAAAGCAGAGGGGGGGCAATCAACATTCGACACCAAGACCAACAAAGAAGGGTTTATTACTATGAGGGCCCCAATGCGACCTCATTATTGACCCTTGTGTTAGAAGGGATTCCCAAAGTCAGTGATATACCAATTGGATTTCACTCCCTAACTCAAGAATTTATGTTTGTTTAGCATATTTGGAAAGTTATTCTCACAATCCTATTCCAAAGCTCTACACCTAATCTAAGATGGATTTGAAGAGACCTAGAAATGTTGCTAGATAAATTTTAATTAGCGCTTGATTTTTGGTTGTTGTTACTCAAAGGAGTGGTCGTGAAACTGATGGTGTTTTGACTCGACTCTTTAAAACATGCAAGAGGAAAATGAAATGAAAGAAATTCAACTTCGATGAAAACTAGCTATGGGAAGGAGCAAGAGGTTTTAAGAAAAGAAATAATTTCTTGATAGATTACTATGTGTGAAGTACTGCAAAATGACCCAAATTTTAAAAATACCATGTAAATGTCATAGTTCACTTAGTACACCTATACAACATTGAATCAAATGTCATCAATTCTAACATAGTAAACTTTTATGATTATAGAGACCACCATACACATCTTGAATACTCATAAGGATCATGGAGGCTTCACCTTGTTGATACAACATCCATGCAACATACATCCCACATTTTCATGCAACTCCATCCATTCCTACATTATGCATCATTCGGCTTCCATTGCTTGAAGAGGTGCAAGAACTAGAAGGGGATGAAGCATATAGACCAAAGGACTCCCAGTGGGGATGTGTGGTTCAATCCTAAATGGACCAATAATAAATAAGGTTCTCTTTAATGGTGTTTTTTTATTTATGTTCAATTTTAGTGCTCTAAGATACAGTTTTACAGGGTTTAAGGCCTTCAAAAAAGCCTCCTTTGCAAGTTTGGCCAAAATCCTATTATTTTTCCTTATACAATTTTATGCATGTAGAGCTAAGAATGTAGTGAAGGGAATTTCATATCTTTTCACTTTTCACTTTTCATGTACAAGCAAAAGGATAAGGAAAAAGGGTGACATGATGTAAAGGCTACGGGGAAGGCTGATGCACATAGCAAAAATCACTTAAAAAATAAGGGGCTATGTTAAGTGCAAAGGAAAGTGAAGTGGAGTGTTGATGTGGAGATATATACCAATGTGGATGCAAAGGTATAGACTATGGGGTTTGAAAGAAAAGATTCATGCCCTCCACACTTCACATTAGTACTATTGTGGGGCAACAATAAGCTTGGTGACTAGGAGGAAGTACAACTACACCCTCTACAATGTGGTTGAGTGAAAACTAACAACTATGGATGTACATATATGGATGTGGCTCAATCCAAGTCATAACCATGCTAGGTACCATTCATGTACATTCTCAATCCAATTCATATACATGATCAATCCAAGTTGAAGAATAAGATAAGAATAACATTCTCCATTGACCTTGTGTAAACCATTCCATTTGGTGTTTGTTGCACTAAGTGTAAAGAACAATGTTGGAGAATTATAAGACGTAAGTTAGGTATGCTCTATTTTTTACCTCTTTATTACCTTTTATTTTAAGTGAGGGTGCACTTGAGTGAGGGTGCACAAGCTAAGAGGAAGGGCACACTTGTTGATAGAGGGTGTACATGTTCAAAAGCATGCACAAATATTCAAGAGAGGCTAACACTTGCTTAGATGAAGTTCCCTACACCTTCGAAGGGAAGTTAATTGATGTCTAAAGGAATTCAACATGAGAATTCATCTACACTAACTGTAGATCCAATATTAGAATCCACCAAGATAGTTTGGTCTTTGATGTCATGAAAATACAAAGATATGATGCAAGATATAAAAGGATCCTAAAGGTGAATATTTTATCAAGTCGTGCATGTTATATTATAGTCTAGCACATGTTATATTATAGTTATCTATTAGGGGCCCTTACAAGGTTCTTTTTCCATGGCTCTAATTGTTTGGTCCCAGACCAAGAACCTCCATAGTGCACTAGGGGCTCTAGATCTTAGCTAGGGTCTTTTCCATCCTCCAGGAGAATGGCTCTTGTAGATGCTTTAAATTCAACAATGATAATGTACTTTGGGAAAAGACCTGAATGTTCTCATCTACTAGTATCTCCATGGGAATGATAGTCGACAATCATTTCAACAGCTGAGGAAAATTTGTTATCCCTGCACTTTAGAGGATGAGAATAGCTGCAGTATTAACATCCTCAGCATTGATCATAAGCACAGATGTTATTAGGAATTCCATGTCTCCAAATTATTAAAACATCTTTGCTGGCTATCAGAATTTGTAAGTGTTGCAAAACATCTTAATGGGAGAATCTATAAGCTATGTCTTTCTGGGGTAGCATATTTTGGTTAAATTTATTTAGAGTGAAAGGGATGTCTTCTCCTATCCAGAAAGGGGACGCTATCTGTTATCACTCTATAATTCCTTCTAGGTTGTAGCTCGAAGAAGCCTGGTAACTTAACTAATATCTCAATGATTCACTCAAATGGATCAAGTCGAATGACTAAATCAAACCTCACTCACTCAAGACATTCATAAAAACATTCATATGGATCAAGGCTGTCAACCATTATTGTTCAAAGAGTTTGCAAATAAATGGATGTGTGGAGAATCCTTATTATACCAGCAGAATCATACATAAAGGTATATATGAATGGTCAATTACAATAAGTAAAGAATACTTGCAATTCTAACTCATCAATGCAATGATAAGATGACAGTTATCAGGAATTAGAAAAATAAGAACAGTATGAACATAATATCCAAGTGCAAGTGCAAAATAGATAAGAAGATGAAAATATGAACAAGTAATGGCAAAAGAAGCTTGTATTACTGATATGAAAATGAGACGCTTGAGAGTACAATGTATGAAAGTGTCTCCAAAGTCCAACCTTTAGCACTATTGCATATATGAGATTAAATAATATTTACAAATTAGTTTAAATATCCTCAAAATATGTATCTAATAACCTCTTTTCCTATCTCAAATTCGAATTTGTGAGGTGGTTGGAAAAGACAAAAATTTATGGAAATATTTTGCTCAAATATTGACCTATATCTCTCAAATAAAAACAGATTTTGGAAAATTGAGAGAGGTTTTTGAAGAGGAGATCTTTATTGTAAAAAAAATATCTCACTGTACAAAAATACCTTTCCATCTTATCATAATCTGTCTCCAAATAAAGTGACAAAAATAGGAAAATCCAAATTTCCAAATCTAGTCATATTCCTACATTTTAGGATTTGATTCCTAGAATGTTTCTATTGATGAAATGAAGTGCCACCTACATTGATGGATGATATTTGATAATATATTTGGGTAAAATTCATCATATGCTCCTAAATACACTCTATCCAAGTTGAATTTTGACTTTCTGTGAATTCTGGAAAATTTCTGCACTTTTGGCAGCTAACAGGACCAAAATAGAGCATCCTTAGTTGCCAAAAGCTGCAAATTTTGGCAGCTTACAACACATAAAAAATTGACCCTTAGCTATCGAAAGTTGATTTTTGGCATTTTTTACATTCAAAGTACATACCACTTAGTTCTTGAAAAGACAAGCCTAAAACTCATCTTAAACACACTTAACTCAAAAATAACAAAAATCTTTCATCTAATGACCATCCTATCACCTAATGACAATAAATTGGAAAATTTATGTCAGGAGATAAGACTATATATATTGATTAAGATTACTATAGGTCTTGGAATTTTATAGAGAATAGTGATGTATACAGATTTGTTGAGGTTTTAAGAGAGATTCTGAGTCGAAGAAAAGAATATGACATGGATTTTGATCCACCCAACACTATCAAATGGGCAGTGCATGTGATCAGCCAGGCAACAGTTATTCTAGATGGCAGTTTGGATTTACAATTAAATGTAGTCTGCTAAGCTAAGAATGGATGATATTGTAGAGCTTTCTGTTATGCATGACCCAAACGAAATACTGATTATGTCAGAAGTGGTTGCATGGGTGGAGAAACTCATCAAAACTATCTCTTACTTATGTTTTTCTATCTATAATTCTAAGCATTCTTAACAAATTAAAGATTATTGATAGGAAAAATATTTTCCCTCAAAGGCAAAGCCAACTAGGGTGATTTTGTCTAAAATTCAAGTTCAATAAGCATCTGATATACCTGATAATCTTGGGCTTACTTGTGGAAATTATGGAGCCAATGCATGGAATCTTATAAACCCAGGGCAGGATGACCAACGTGAGACCTGTATGCCTTGTATTTGTCCCATGATCAGCTTAATGATTCTATACCAGAAGAAGTTTTTCATTCCCAGAAGATAACTCAGTTGATGTTATTAGCAAATGCTTTTGTCTGGACCAAAACCAGCCATGGCTAGTGATTGAGAATCTCTGCTTGTGTTTGGGAAAAAATCAATTGAATAGAAGTGTTTGCACTTACTATGTTACTCTCACGTCATATCCAATTGTTTTAAGTTTGAGGACTACTGCAATTGCACTGTGAAATCCCATATTTAGTTCTTCTTAAGGAATATTCTATTAAGGCTATGACAATCCCATATATAGTGCTTCTTAAGGAATATTCTATAAAGGTTTAGATATACTCCTCAATCCACAAAGAAATTATAGATCATAGATATTAAACGATGCACTGAATCTAGTTAGAATGACATTGTGACAAGAAAGTGTTAAAATTACACATTACCACCTCAAGCTTTCTTGACAATGGCCCTCCTTGGATGCAACTTTACTAGCAATGGACTAGAAGGGTTCTTCGTCATGTCGTGCTAGAAAAAACTTTTCCTATGAGGGAAAAAGCTTCATAAAACTTCAATTTGCGATGTCTGAATAAAATTTATCTATGTTTTGCTTTGTATAAAAACTACGATTACTTATAATGATAATTTACCTTTTGGTCTGAAAAAACTGAAATTAAGCATATATTCTCCTAGGATGGAATTAATTATAATGGAATATATATGTCAATGTTTCATTATGGCCACTCAATAAGTATTGGCCAAATTTATATCTGAGGACTACTGAGTCAAAAAGGTAGCTTAAGGTTTACATAACTAAATAAAATTGTAGACTTTTGCATTGAAAGTAGTTTTCCACCTCATAAAATATGCATTTGAGGGCTTAAGTAGTGTGTCTAGTTGCCAACTAACATGGAGGTGGAATTGTGCCACGTTACTCTAACAAACCAAATGAATTACATAGTGTAGTTTATTTACAAATCTTGATCTCCACTCGGGATATAATCAGATTCACCTTAAAAAACAAGATATGCCAAAAAGAAATTTAGAACTCATGAAGTCTGATATGAATTCCTAGAAATGTTGGTTGGTCTCATTAATTCTCCCTCTACTTTTTAGTGTCTTATGGATTATATTCTGAGGCATTTCCTTATATTTTTTTTGTTTTCTTTGATGACATTTTGACATACAAAAATATTGTTGGAGATCATATGGGACATGTGGGTAAGGTATTGCATATGCTTTAGGATAAAAAATTGTATGCCAAGAAGTCCAAGTGTACTTTTAGGTTACAAGAAATGGAGTACCTAGGACATGTGGTATCAAATGAATAAGTCAAGGTAGATCCACAAAAGATAAAAAAAATAGTGGATAGTACAATACTAAAGAACATCAAGTTCCTTTGATGTTTCATTGGCTTGATAGGATATTATCGTCATTTTTTCATCAATTATGCTCATATTGTTGCACCTCTAACATACCTATTAAATAAGAAATAATTTTCATGGTTATATGTGGCAATGTAGACATTCCAACAATGCGAGGATTGAACCTTTACTCCAATTCTAGGCACCCCAAAATTTAATAAGACATTCATAGTGGAATGTAATGCCTATAGCCAGGGCATTGGAGTAGTAATTACATGGGAAGGTTGTTTGTTGGATTTTCAAATTAGACAATACAAGGAAATATTATATCTCATACAATGTATGAAAAATAATTTTTTTTCTTCATTCGCCCAATTAAGAAATGCAAGAAATATCTCTTGTATGAGCTTGGGTCATAACACTTATTGAACTTATCTTCTCAGTGCATATATTCATTCCTAAAAAAAATTAGCCTCAGAGCTACATAGGGGTTCTGGGGGAGCTCAAGGAGGTTGAGGGAGAAGCTAGCTAGGATGTTGAGGAGAGGCAATGGCTTGGTGGAGGGCTTTCCATCCTCTAATTTGGAAGGAACCCCTGGTAAACAAAAAAATAAAATAACTCATAGCTTGTAACTAATTAGTAAAAAACTCAGAGATTGGATACATTTTAACTATGAAATTACCGATTTTTTTGGCATGATGTTAACCCATAGATATCTCCACTCCACAATTGTTGTTGGGTTTTGCCAGATAGGGCTCTTGTTCCTCTGTCTCTATCTAAATTTTCTAGATAGTTCCTCCTTTGATTCTCTCTATTGTTGTTGAGGGGATTTTCTATGCTCACCATAGGGTTTTTCTTCTCTGCTAATCTTGGTCGAAAAGGGCATGAGTGGTTTTTCTATGCTCGTCGTGGGGTTTTTATTCTCTTCTAGTCTTGGTTGGAATGGGTGTTGGCTTCTGCTCTGCTAGTCATCAATGGGCATTTTAGTTTTTATGTTTTTTTTCCTTTTTTGTTTTATTGTATTTAATATAATTAATATATATATATATATATATTATATATTATGTATCAATTTATATTCTTAAAATTATGAATTCAATTTATCACTGATGACTTTTGAAACAAGTTTGAAACCCANTATATATATATATATATATATATATATATATATATATATATATATGTATATGGGTTTCAAACTTGTTTCAAACGTCATCAGTGATAAATTGAAATATAATTTTAAGAATCCTCCAATGGCCTCCCAAGTGCTGATTCAAACTCATCTTCAATGTCTTCTCTGATGTGTAAAGTGGGGACAAAGTTTTTATGGAGACCAATCACTAGTAGGACACAAGCTTGGTGATAGGAAGTTATCTTTGCAAGAAAGATCTTTGGAAATATATATTGCTATGTTTAGATGATCCTCTTTCAAATTCTACTAGATTTAGCTACCCCGACAATTAGCTTTAGGGAAGCAAATATTTTTATGGAGTTGATTAAACAATGATTGAAAAGAGGGATTGCTTGATTGATTGCATATAGACATTAATGGATGGATGAAAGTGGTTAAGAATAGGGATATCCACTAGGCCAAAATCTTTGAATCCATTGATTAGTTGTAGAAGAATAGCTTAGTTACATATCCATCCTAGGTTTGATCCAAGAGAATATTGCTAGCCTTGGTGTGTCTGGGGACCAACCTAGAACTTCCTAACCTGTTTTTCAATAGGGGAGTGGGGGGAGTTATGCACCCCAAAATTTGGTTTATTTTCAAACATCCATGTGTAGTGACTCTCATAAGAAGCCAATAAACATGAATTGTATTGATTATTTCTCACCCCATATGCATATTGTGAATCCTCAAAACCCATTTGACACTTTTTGAGTGGAAAAGCAAGGAGGCAGTTTTTTTCTAAGGTTTCCAATGAAGATAATATCATGGAATTTTTGGGGTATTACTAACCCCTATCACAAATCTATGGTTTAGATAGTAAGATATTTTTCTTATGGAATTGATTTTTGTGTTTATAAGAGTTAGAGTTACTAGGTTTAATTTGTATTCAACACTTTGAGTAATTTGGCCAAATTATGTCAAAAAATTCACCGAGGCTTTGGTTCAGTTGGTATATTCCAAAAAAACAAACAAGTAGGTTTTGAAAATATTAGATAGAGCATAACTTATTCTTCTTCTTTAACCATGATGCAATATGGTTAGTTTAGGTAGTGGGATATATCACCTTATCTAATCACTAGTTGATATTTTTTTCCATTTCCTAGGGATTCGAAAGCCCAAGGTGTTGAACTCTTAATTCAAGTTGAACATCTCTAATTTGAAGCACAAATCACGTGTTGAAGCTATCAAAATAATATGGAACCTAAGTCCAAGTTCCCGAGGGGAAAAAGGTTGAATTCTTTGGTGGGAATATTCCATTAGAAAAAACATTGCCTTTCTTAGATTTTATGGTAGATAGTTGGTGACATTTATAAGAATAAAACAAAAGGAAATATTTTAATAGCTCGAGGAAGTTTCAATAATGCCTTAGATTATCCCTTCAGTGAATAAAAGCTGACCAAAAAATGACAAACACTAAAGGTTGATGAGACATATAAAATAAAGGGGTCCCAAATCAAAGTTGGGTTCCATTGGCTTAAGACATGTGAGAAGCCTACTATGATATTTTTCAAATCTCTAACTTCCAAGGAATGTTTGAAGCATATTAAGGACCTCAAAATAAAAAAGAATAGAAGCATTGACCAGGGGAACATTGAAAAGGAGTTTTTTAATCATTACAAATTGGTTTTTCAATCTCAATGAATTATAACAAAGGAAAGAAAGGTGTCTATGCTAAATTGTGTTGATGTAGTCCCAAGAAATTCGATGCAAAAGGAATAATGGATATGTGATTAAAGGCTTATAATGTTGGATGAATTGATGACTACCCTCAAAGAAATGGTTGATGATAAATTTCTCACACAAGAATAATTTCCATAAGAATTTAATAAAGTCGCTTTCCATTCTTGGGATTTTATATATTCAGAATATGGGAATTTTATAAAGCCACTTTCCTTAAGGATAAATTTCCAGTTTTAATCTATCTCCCTAAGTCATGAAAATGAGTCAAAGTCTCATTATTTATGGGAGTTGATATTAAAAAAATGGTGGAAGTGGACACATATTTCAATTGTGAAGGATGTTTTCCCAACTAACTAGTAGGGATAGACTATATATGTATGATCCACTAAAGGTGATACATTATATTCAATCAAATGTGGTTGTGGATCATAATATGAGCATAGATTGATGGTGACAATGAATCCTTCATGTGGAAATTGCTTCACAAAAAGAGTAAGGAATTACAACTTTCACGGTGTACATACAATTGTGCCTAAGGAACATGTTGTATTTTGTTGGGTGTGTGAGTGATGTTTGAGTCTGGAAACCCTCCCATATTGTCAAGGCATACAAACATTCTATCCATGTCAAATTCCAATGCATACAGAAACATTTTGAAAAAATTTCAACATTGTATTTTAATAGTTGTTTCCTTTAAAATTCGACCAAGAAAATTAAAACGAAATGAGGATGAGATGGGTCGATATATAGAGTGGGTGTGTGAGTAATATTTGAGTCTAGAAACCCTTCTGGACTGGCTTTATGGGGATGAAATGTGGCCACATTGGTGGCCATATAGGTTGATGAAATGCCTCTACAACCCCAAATTTCACTAGAGTCATGTTGGGGAATATGTTTCATGAAGTGATACTTGAACTCATTGTCACCTAAACTCCCTTCCTACTAAAATCACTTTAAACATATAATATCACTCTTTCCATCCCTCTAAAACTTACCCCAGACATATTAATGCCTCTGATGAAATATTTCCCTCTTTTTCTTGTGGTTATTTGTGTAGGTAGATAGGATATCAATAGAGTGGAGATAGAAAGGCCTACAAAGTCCTATAGGAGAATCTACATAAATCATGCGAATAGGTCGAATAGGAGAATCCAGAAACCCTCCCATATCGTTAAGGCATGCAAATTGTCTATCTAGGTCAAATTTCAATGCATACAGATACAGTTTGAAAAAATTTCAACATTGGTCCCATTCACATGTCATTGTTGCCCGCCTCTAGTATCTTGATGGTGTTGATTAAGAAATCAACAAAAAAGAGGGATTTTTCATCACAACTATGATGCAGATACATTGTATATACATTAATGTAGAACCTGAAATAAAAATGAAGAAAGACTGACGAAAACCTAAAACTTGCATCAACCAAATTGTGTACTTTGAAATAAAATTAGGGTTTCAAAAAAACTTCTATAGAAATGACAAACACGTTTATCAAAACTTCGTTGATGCATGCAATACCGTGACAACAATATTGATGAAATCTTATATGATCATGATGGTATAAAAATGAAATAGCTTCTCTTGATTTCAAAAATAATTTATCCTCTACTAAACAAGGCCAACCACGTGAATATGGAAGCTCATATGGCCCCTCCCCTCCCCTTCACATCACTCTCAATTGATCCCCAAAACCCAATCTATAAAATAGAAAATAATCGAAAGAAACGTCCTATTAAGATTCATGCATAGAAACTACAGAAACAAAAATTAATGAAGGTACATGAAATTATGTGTTTCTAAATGATATTTTTAGTCTACCATGTACTTTAGTATATTGGAAACTATTTTCAGGTTTTAAATAATAATTAAACAACATGTACATAGGATATAAAAACGTCGCATAAAACTTAAAAACATGTAATTAACCCATGACATTATAAGTAAACTATTTCAACAGAATAATTCATACAAATTAAAATATTATATAGTCACGTACCTAATCCAACCTCAACATCTATGTAATCATCCTTATTCTCTATCTTGATCTTCTTCATCGAACTTGACATGTGAATATGATGAAGGAGCATCACAAGCATCATAAGCAACAAGCAAGCGTCAAGACGGAAGACAGCTGGAAAGCACCAGCACACATTTTTGAAATGTTTTGAAACATTAATGTAATAGTTAAGAGGAAGCACACTTAGATATTGTAAACAGGTCTTGAGCGGTTGCTCTCATCTGTAGTAGGTGAAGGCATTTATACATAATTAATGTAAGTAGGTAGATTTAAATGAAGATTAGACAGTTTAGAGCGTAGGAGGGAAAACCGACTATAGACACCCTCATCTTGTATCATTTGTAACATTAACATTATCAATTGAGCATAGAGCATAGAGGAGAAGAAGCAGAGAGATGTGTAGAAGAACCCATGTATAGAAGTTCTGAGATTAATATATGAAGCTTTGATTCAGACTCATGGTGTTCAAATACTTCCAGTGTATACGTGTTGAATGTTATGCTCATGGTTGTTTTACTCTTTCTATTGTACATTTTCTTTTATGTTATGTATGTATGATTTCATGTTAAGTATTTGAAGTCTGATAGAGTAAGGGAATGAGTTTCAATTGTTTCTATATCTGAGAAAGAGTTCCTGCTAGGAGTGCAATGAAACATCCACAAGAAGTGCGTCAATGGGTTCAGAGTTCACCTCTGAAAGATCAGGAGGGATATCGTTGTTCTCATCTTCCGCAGAAGTGCAAGTCAGGCACAGAAGCTGTGCAAGGTGTGCGCAAGCTAGTTGGAAGTTCAGAACTTGTCAACCAAGGAGAGAGTTGAAGATTGTTGTCACAAGGAATTGCACAGAGTCAAAGGATTCAAATACTTAGATGTATTTGAAGAGCGTCGCAAGGTGTGTGTGTAGAAATCTCATAAGAGATTTGAGTTAGTGAAAGGAAGCTCAGGAGAATTAGCGTCTTCAAGGTGTGAAGAGAAAAAGAGGGGTTTTGGTCATCGTGTAGAGGCCAAGTCATAGTGAGGAGGATTACTGAGGTGACTCAGAGCATAAGTTCTTTGAGGAAGAGTTTGGACGGTTGAAATTATTCGAGGAGGAATTCCAAAACAATAGGGATCATTGGATCTACGGAAGCTGCGAGAGGGATAACGGTCAGGACAGAGCCATCCTTTGGATAGCCTAAATTAATGTCAACCGTTGATCAAGATTTCTGGGGCTGTCAGATTTTTTTTGGAGTTTCGGAATTCGAAAATCTGAGTTGCTAGTTTGGGTCTTGACACATCAAGTACCCGAAGTCCGAAAGGATTCTCGTCAGGGTAGAGTGGAAAAGTCAGCAAGTTCAAGTTTTCGAAACTTCAGAGTTCGGGGTTTCGGAAGTCTCAAAGGAGAGAGATCGGGATATAGCAGAGGAGAAAACCTGAAACAAAGGGGAGGCGACACGTGGAAGGACAGGAGGCTTCTTGTTGAGGTTTGTGTAAAACAGCAAGTGTTAGCACTGAAATTTTGTCTGCACATGGTTACAAGAACTCAACATCGTCAAACAGTGATGAAGTCATTCATGGACCTGAATTAATACCACAACATTCGAAAAAGGTCAAAAAATATACAAAGTAGTGAAAAATTGAAGAGCGCTTTGCAGACATTGGACACGCGTGCACATGCATAGAACAAGAACGTAGAAATCGCGCACAGGCGCACGATGCGCGACTATTAGTGAAAAAATCCACACACCTACTAAACGGTGCATTTATGAAAGTGGTCGGCCTCCCAACCACTTATGGTTCAGCTCCCAAGCCGATTTGACCCTCAAATCTGGACTGGATCCAACTGGTGGGCTGGTCAAAGACCTAATAATGCCCTAATTGGCCTCTTTTCACACTACAAAGTAGTTAAACAATAACCCAAATGAATGCTATAAAAAGACATGGATGCACCTCATTTTATCAAGGAATTCAAAGTAATGTTATGCTACCTCTACTGTTTTGAGGACTCCATCCTTGACAAGAGCATATTGGAACCATTACATTGGACAATCCGCCTCACCATTGAGTGGATTTGTAAAGAGTTCTTTCATCACCATTTTCCTTTTTTCTTTGTTGTAAGAAGAGCTAGCTAGTGAGGGTCCAAGAGCCTTCCCTTGGAGGAAGAAGGGAATCATAGTCCCCTTTCTTCTTGGTGCTTTGTTTTCACTAATAGATCAGCCTCAAACATTGGTGACATGGGTTTTATGGTTCTTTTTGTTTCTATGTCCCTATGCTCATGAATTTAGCTTTTATTGCATCTCTTAGTTTAATTATTAATTGTAGTTTTTACTTTCTTTCTCTAACTCTTTTCTCTATAGTTGTCCTACTCAGCAGACCCAACTAAGCTTACAAGCACCTCTGTTTTTCTCACCAAGGTGACGAAAGAAGCGCAACAGATTGGCGACTCTACTGGGGAAAGGTATCAATTTCCTACCTCATTTGGGTTTTTCTTGCTCTTCTTTTAGTTTGTTTAACTTGCAGGTGCACTAACCGACCTAAGCCGACCTGCCAACCAGTCAATTCAAAGTTGAATTGAGAGGAATCCATTCGGATTTTTCATTCTCGGTTGTGTGCCATTTATGCACTGGTATTTAGGCCCACAGACGTGCATCATGCACCCATGTGCCTAACTGACAACTTTGTTCTACGCATGCGAGCCTTTTGGCTTGTCTCTATTCATGCGCATGCTCTCTATGCACCTCTGTATCCACTAGGACCCATGCATCTGTGAAAAATTTCACATTGTAAAGTTGTTGGGATGTGGGGAAGGAAATTTTCCTTCTTAAAAATGATGTCAAGCATGTTTTAAAGCAACACCACACTTAGTCCCCTCATCATATAAAGGGGTTAGTCAACAAACACATAGGCACTTAGGAGCATAAAATCAATGTCCCTTCTTTGCTTTTTGCCACATGGATGGCTTGTTTTGACTAACAAGATAAGTTGGAAATCATTTTTAATCACATTTAACTTACATTGGGACTAGAAGTTGAGAAACAATCGCTTAGTATGCTCTTCTCTTGTGCCTCCAAGCGATCTTGAGAATCGAAAAAAGATTGTGAAATGATTTCATCTCCCTTAAACAACATTAAAACCTTTAGGAGAGGAGAACAACCCTTCTTGGGGCTCCTCTTAGTTTTCTTTTTCAAACACATCTTAATATTGTAACGGGCCCATACATGCCCACATGCTACAAAGATAGGATAGTGTTTGAATTTTTGCTTTCTTAGATCAAAACACTAGAGAAGTTTAAAGGTTTTGTAACGGGCCCATACATGCCCACATGTTCAATCTAGGATAGTTTCAAAGCTTTTTTTCTTAGATTACATCACAATAGGGAGTTAAAGGGATAGTAACGGACCCACATGTCCACATTCTAGCTTCATAGGGACTTTTGAATTATGCAAGGTTGTACCAAAGGCACTTAGTTAATTAGGTAATCAAACTCTTGTAAGGACCAAGCAAAGTCCACATGCAGCAAGGTAACATCTAATTCACTAAAAATTGGCACACTTTCACTCACACGCAAAAGTCACTTATCACTCGCATAGCTTCTTCTTGAAATGTGGAGGTCAAAGTAAGTTTCCTCCCAAGGGATTCCGAAAACACCCCACCCTTTTCTTGACGAAACTATCCACTGCCATTTTTTAAATCAACGAGGTTGGTTTGCACCCCCAACATCCCAAAACAACTACATCTAAAATATTTCTAAAAACTCGCTAAGTTTTCCTCCACAAGAGGTGCCAAAAGAAATTTTTTAGTATAGGTAGGATTTCGGGGATAAGCATCCAAATAACTCCTCGTTATCTGGTTCTCACACTATCAAAACATAGAAGTTGTCAAATAGGGAACTAAAAATCCTCCAAGTCAAGTGTTCCAATACCATAAGGCAAGGAAATACCAGTGAAGGGTTGAAGGTCGAGGTCTAGTTGTTCTGTGCGTAACCCCTTGAGGCAGCCACCTCTTGGACGGGATCTGGCCCGTGACCCATTTATTAGGCCGAAAATCTAAATGTCGCACTTTGACCGAGGTACCTACTGACCAACTTTAGGACATCTACCCAGGTGGCAATTGTGGGCTGCAATTGCACCTTGATTGGATTTTGTGTGGCTATTGGGAAATATCACCAGCTCTTTTGAAATATGCCCCCTTTACCCCTCGTTATAACCAATTATTTCAACCTTCACTAGTTTCTCTTCCAGTGACTTCAAACCCCATTGTTGAGTACTATTGGAAGGTCCAGTGCTATTTGAGAGGAAGGATGTTATGTCTTGTAGGACACGAGCATTTGCTTTCTTTTGATTCCCCACATGGACAAAACCTACTTACCCACATATATGCTTCTTTCATTTTATGTATGATGCACATTTGATTACAGTTTGATTTGGATATATATATTGTGTAAACATTCAATGCAAAGGATCTTGTTTCTATATTACTCTCACCACTTTTTGCACACATTCACACAGCTAGTCTGACATCATAGGGGAACCACAGAACCCCCATCATTCACGACACTTGCTAAACCTCCCTCCTATCTTAGAGGGAGTGTCTGGTCATGCCCCCTCATTGACACCTCCTTCACACACTCCTGTGAGTGCTACTATTTTAGGATCAACTTTGCTTGGTTCTACATTACTTGGGTCAACTTCCCAAGGCCATCCATTCACTCGTTCTCCTTTACACGGAAGCGGAGGACCCACTTCCTCACAAGGAAGAATCACCAACCCACCTAGCCCCCCTCAAGGGCTAGGTTCACAACACACTATGGCCGGAGCTAATCCTCCCCCCCACTGCAAATGCCATATTTAGCCTCTCTTAACATACCGGATCTCACAAAACTCACCAATGATCCTATCTTGCATGATCCCACATGGCTTGCAATGCCAACCAAACTACCTTCAGACATACCAAAGTTTGAAGGAAAGGCAGGAAATGACCCTGCCAACCATGTCATTACCTTTCACCTCTGGTGCTCCTCCAATAACATTATGGATGATTCCATCAAACTGCGATTATTTCAATGCACACTCACTGGCCCATCGGATAAATGGTATGTTGAAGAAAAATCAATGTCCCACGCAACATTTGAGTCATTGGCCAAAGGATTCTTGACCTTCTTCCAATTACCCATCCGCCATGACAATGGTCTAGAACTACTTTCTAATTTCAAACAAACCTTAGCCACACGCATCGTTGACCACATTCACGAGTGGCGTAGGTGACGTAGTTTGTGCAAAGTAGAAACCACCAAGCAACAGTGTCTCGACTAGTTTCTTAGATCACTTGTCTTTCTCCTTGGTAAGGATGTAGCTTCCACATTCCCTCAATCCGAAGAGGAAGCCATCAGTAAGGCCCAACAATATGACCTCATCTATGCACAGTGAGGGTACTTATACATTGTACTTCCTGATCTTCCAAAACCTGTGCCATTTGGCCAAGACAAACTCGGGATGTCTCACTCGGTAGACAGACTGATCGGTGCCACCACGCACCATGGTCCACAACCCCAACCACCACCGATGTATGGAACACCTCAATACCTACCAACATATGGGGGCACTTCTTATTACCCCCCACAACCCTATCAATAGCCATACCCTGTTGCTATCCCTCCACCCATCAGTGGACCACCGCCGACACCTCCCATACATCCACCTATTCCAACAAATAATGGTACTCCCTCAACCTCAGCCTATAGTACTAGCGAAAGAACTATGCCTTACTATGTACCTTATGGATCGATACCACCACAGAAACCATATTTCCCATTTCCTGGTCCTCCACAACCCATGGCTCCCCCACATCCTCATGCGGGGGTGAATTTTGTTCAACCCTCTATTGTTCAACAATACCAAAATTGTGAACAGTTGAATACATCCAATCCAACCCATCCATTGAACAATTCCAAGAAGAAAGGATGGAACAGGAATAACAACAACCTAGGTCAGGGCAGGAATCAACCCCCACAGCACCAACCCACTGGGGGCAACCAAAACCAAGGGAGCCAAAACCCCCAAAGGGGAAATAATAATAAATGCCAAGGGAGAAATAATGTTAAAACCATCTTCCCTTGTGCCCTTTGTGGTGAGTTCAACCATTACACTCATCATTTCCCCTAGATCGTTGATTTCAAATGGTTGAAAGACTCGGGTAGTCTTCCCCATTCTCTTGCACAGCCTGCCCCTTAGCAGGCACCACAATAATACGTGTAACAACCCCCTCCCGACATGCTGCAAAATCCTATTCCACATCAAGGTGTGATAAACACCCAACATGACACACAACATCCCCCACATCAGGTGGGACAATACCTCAACCCCAATAATCCATCAAATCGTACAGTTCTCCTCACCAATGAGAAGAAATCCTTCTGCAAATGCATAATCGTCAGTATCAGGCTACCACTGAGCCTACTCCCATCCCTCCAGAGACAAACCCTACATCGTCGGGACCCCAATTGGTGATCCCTCTGTTATAACCCTAAATTGCACCACACATGCTTACCTGGCATCAGGCCAACTCATTGCCCTTCATTGCCAAAGCCATGCTGAACAACTCTTCTAAAAACTCCATTTTTAAAAAGCATCCGCTAGCAGGCCCACTACAGCCCGCGGRTACCCTCTAGCAGGCCCACTACAGCCCGCGGGTACCCGCTAGCAGGCCCACTACAGCCCGCGGATGCCTTCAGAATCACAAAAAATGGAAAGTTGCCGACGGGGACACGCGGCTTTTTGTCAGTTAACTAAAACTCTCCGCCATGCATGGTCGAGAGTTCGACTAAAACCCTAGCTCTTCCTAGCCTATAAAAGGAGGGGTAGGGGTACTAGTCAAAGAGGGGAAAAAGGATAGTAAAGAAACTCTGCCAAATTGCCAAGCCAGTTCTGTCCAATTTCAACTTTGCCTTAAGCT
>ML781675.1:151077-165371 GCA_009831015.1 Picea engelmannii
GATTTATGTTTTATTTCTAACCCCCTAGTAGATCAGTAGCATGCATGTACGTTTTTTGTCTTGTTCGCAGGGAAGCTTTGTGGAAGGAGCAGCGATAGCAAGGAGACAACAACTCAACGGAGGATCTACTTCAACCTTCGGAAGATAAGGTTAGTTCATTCTTACTGTGTTTGCCTGAGAAAAGGGGTTGAGATTTTGGGTAGAAGGATAAAGATTAAATCTGAAGGGTCATGATCTGCATGTAGGCTTAGAACCCTAGCTTACTAGTCCGTAGGGTAAAATACCCAACAACACCCTCACCCTTCCATCGAACCACTTCTTCGCATCCCTTGCATCCCATTGCACAAGAATGTCCACAACCCACATGCTAGGGCAGCTCATAACTATAGTTTGGTAGATGACTTAGCACAATCCCCAGTTTCCATGTCAGTATTGGAGGTCCTTCAGACTTGTCCTACTCAGCGGAAATCACTACTTTCCGCCTTGGGGGAGGTCAACCCCGCAGATACCCGACTCATTACCTTTGATCTTGACAGCAGATAACCTCGTCTTCCCACCTTGATCGCTTTTCAAATACCAGTGACAATACAGAACATCACATTTCATCGGTGTATCATTGATGAAGGTGCATCTACATGCATTATGTCCAAAATGGTATGGTAAAAACTTGGTTCCCTGGAACTCATACCCTCTGCCATCACATTACGAGCTTATAATGGACAACCATCCTCTCCTGAAGGGCTCTTTCAAAATGTCCCCGTTGAACTCGGGGGCAAGACTATTCTCATCGATATCGAAGTTATCAACGCCCCGCTCGATTATAATATCCTATTCGTTTGTAGCTACATGTATGCTATGAAGGCAGTGGCATCTTTCGTCTTTCGGAAAATGATGTTCCCTCACAATGGGAAGATCGTTACCATTGACCAAGTCTCACATTATGAGCCTAATCCATCTACCAACATCGATAACATTCTTCCTCTCATCCACACAAGCCATGACACATATTCACTCATCGAGATAGGTCCTAGGATTTTTAAAGATCCATCCTTATTAGGAACATATCATGGAGCACCACCACTCCTACACCCTTCCAATCAAGTGTGTGTCATATCATCTAACGAAACTCTCACAGAGGATACCCTTCCTCCTATAGAGNCTTGGACACTCGTTGACCCCACCAGTCCACGATTCCACCTCTCCCCAAGGACATAGTCCAGTTTGGGAGACAGTTCACCAACCCCTCACTCAAATTCCATTCTTTTACCCTCCACCAGGTATCGAAGCTTTTTAGGTAGCCACAATTCTCACATTACCTAATATGGTGTTAGCAATCCTAGTTTGGTATTTACACCCACCAGAGATGGTCCCTCAACCATCCCTTCCCCCCCAGGAAGGAATCCCCATGACGATTCACATCCTTACCCCCACCCCACCCCACTCACTAACCCCCCTGCTACAGCTGGGGGTAGGAGAAAGAATAAGGAGCCCACCGCTCCACTTCCTCCACGCATCCCACCACCTTGTACACTATGTGAGAAAGAGGGCCACCAAACCAACAACTATCCGTCACTACCTGAATTACAGAATTTGATCCCCCTCAATCAAACTCCCGCAACTACTGCTAGTCATACCCCTACCGCCCCCCATTCCAGTAGTAAAGGGTTGAGGAGCAAATATGCTTGTGCAATATGTTTCGAATATGTCCATTATACCCACCATTGCCCAGCACTGCCACACTTTTGGCAGGCATTAGCCGCAGTGTACCAAAACTTCCAGAGCAACCCCAGTCCCACTATGTCCTCCTCCACAAATATCACTGACATCCACTATGTCACCACTTCAGTCAATGAACGTATGAGATGCCCTTGCTCTCTCTGTGATTCATTAGCTCATTTTACATACTAGTGTCCTATGATTCTTGAATACAGTCGACATTAACTGACCCTGCTTCACCGACCCGCAAAGGCGATAATTGACATTACCTCCTCACTAAAGGATCTTCATGTCATTTCTCTCAAACCTGAGGCACTTCTAATGCCCCCATGGTTCTTAGATGATGTATCTGAGGATTCACCCCTCAACCCCCCCAACTCTCCCGCTCATTCCCCTACGGGCATTGTACACCCAACCACTACGACTACCCCTCAGTACTTCAATATATGGTTTATGTCGAGTGAACCCTCACCATCTCCTCACATTGTTCTCCCTATTTCTTCACCAGGGGGAAACCACATGACCACTATCACCGAGATCACTCCTCATGACCCCTTGTATTACCGATGCTTCCAATGCGATGAGGAAATACTCAAAGATCTAAATCACCCAGACTCTCCCTGGGATGCGCTACATCACCGCGCACTCTTCTTTCCACAGGAGGCCTCCACACCTCCTAACCAACACCCCATTTATGTGGTTGAAACAAAGGATTTTATCCCATCAGGGCCTATCGACTGGTTCAAAAATCCCATTCCCTCCCCTGACGCTTTTGAAGAAGGCAACATGGCCAACATTTCCCCCACAATTAAAATCGACATTTCCATTAAAAATGGCATCGTTGAAGAAATCACCATTGGAGCTACTTGCACTCCTCAGGAAATCGTTGCATATAAAGCCCTCTTCTAGGAATATAGGGATATTTTTGCCTAGTCATACACAGAAATTCCTAGCCTCAATCCCTCTATTCTCGAACATCGCACTGACACTTGGCCCGACATTACACCAGTTCACCAAAAACAACAACCGCTACATCCATCCAAAGCCGTGGCTATCCAAGTCGAAATTGACAAGTTACACGCTGCCGAGTTCATTTACCCCATCGCCTGTACCTCATGGGTTTCCAGCCTTGTACCCATTAACAAAAAATAGGGCACTATCCACGTTTGCACAGACTTTCACAATCTCAATCATGCATGTCCCAAAGACAACTTTCCAACGCCTTTCATCGATCAAATTATCGATGACTGCGGGGGCCACAAGGCTCTCTCCTTTATGGATGGATTCTCTGGTTATAATCAAATTCAAATTCACCCTGTCGATCAGTATAAAACCACCTTTACTACCCCTTGGGGTACTTTTTCATATCATGTCATGCCTTTCGGCTTAAAGAATGTCGGTGCAACTTTCTAGCAGGCTATGACATACATCTTTCACGATCTGGCCAATATCATCCTCACCTACTTGGACGACCTCATAGCTCGATCCAAGAAACGCACCCAGCATCTCGATGATTTATGAATCATGTTTCAATGGTGTCATCAGTACAACATCCGCTTGAATCCTCTCAAGGGCATGTTCTGTGTCACTGCAGGGTGCCTCCTTGGTTTTATTGTTTCTCAAAGCAGTATTACTGTGGACCCCCTCAAATTCCAAGCTATCACTGAAATTCCACCTCCCCAGAATTTACGACAACTTCAAAGTCTACAGGGAAAAGATAACTTTCTTAGACGTTTTGTCCCAGATTACACCATACACGCACATGGTTTCCTTCATTTACTATGTCATGACATCCCATTTCACTGGGACGACCATGCCCAATAGTCATTTGATGACCTTAAAGAAGCGATTTCAAATGCACCTTTAATTAGTGCACCTGACTATGATCGCGACTATATTCTCTACGTATCAACATCAGTTGTATCAGTAGCCGACATCCTCGTCCAGCTCAAAGATGAAAATCATGAACATGTCATTTATTACGTTAGTAAAAACCTCTCAGGGCCACCCTTGAAGTATAAACAAGAAGAGAAACTTGCTCTTGCAGTCGTCCTCGCAGTCCAGAAGCTACGCCATTACATTCTGCTTTGCACCACAAAGGTCGTCATAGATTCCAACCCTATGCAGTACTTGCTCAGTCGTCGGCAAGTTAACGAAAATTTTTCTCGATGGATCGTTATCCTTCAGGAGTATGATCTCGAGTTCTCAACACCTAAGAGTAAGAAGGCCCTCGTTCTCGCCGAACTTGTCATGGCCCTCCCCTATGACACCACCAGTGCCCCCATCAATACCGACTTTCCCAACGAACATCTCTTTTACATCACTATGGATGATCCTTGGTACAACGACCTCATCGTCTACCTCCAAACTCAAAATTTTAGTAACCACCTCTCGCGTGATGATCGTCGTCGTATTCGCCATCAGGCCCCCCGCTACCTCCTCATCGGAAACATCCTATACTGGCGGGGCGTTGACACCATTCTTCGTCGATGCCTGACTATTGACGAGGCCGATAGAGTCTTAAATGACTGCCACAATGGTGCCTGTGGGGGCCATCTTTCAGGTATATCCACTTCTCAAAATATTATCCGAGTCGGGTACTTTTGGCCTACCTTGTTTCATGATTGCATCCATGCCGTGAAATGATGTGCGCAATGTCATCTTTACACCAACAAAGCCCAAGCTCCCCCCTCTCTTCTTCACCCTGTCATTACTGCTGGCCCTTTTTGTAAATGGGGCATTGACTTAATGACTTGTAATCCCCCCTCTAGCAATGGTCACAAATACATTGTTGTTGTCGTTGATTACTTCACCAAATGGGCAGAAGCTATGCCCACTTTCAACAACACTGCTAACACTGCAGCACGTTTTTTCTTTAACCACGTCATATCCCACTTTGGAGTACCCCTCCAACTCGTTTCCAATTATGGAAAACACTTCAATAATGAGATGTTCGTCGAACTCTCATCTCGGTTAGGACTCTCTCACGAATTTGCCTCACCATATTACCCTCAGTCTAACGGATAGGTTGAGGTAGTTAACAAAGTCCTCAAGACCATGTTACAGTGCATGGTTAATAAACATAAAACCAATTGGCATCATATGTTATTTTCTGCGCTATGGGCTTACCGAACGGCTGTGAAAACTGCTACTGGATTCACACCATTTCATTTAGTCCATGGGGTTGAGGCCACTCTCCCCATTGAGTGTGAAATTCCCACCTTACACACCGCAATTGAGCTACTACCTGACACTGCTCCAATGGAGTAGCGCTTGCTGAACATGGAGTCTCTGGATGAAGATCGTCGATCTTCCTTACAGAACAAGGAGGCAGCTAAAAAACGATCCAAGGCTACCTTTGATCGCCATGTCAACCTTCTCTCATTTCGCAAAGGCAGCCTCGTCCTGGCTTACGATATCGATCATGATACCTTTGGCAATGGAAAATTTGAGTCACTCTGGCATGGCCCATACATCATTCATCATTGCCTCACCAAAGGCACATATATCCTGGCCTCTTTCAAAGGCCTCTCTCTCAAAGAACCCATCAACGGGTTATACTTAAAGAAATTTTATGCTTAACCATAATCATCCTACTTTAGGTTATTTCTTTTCTAGCATTTTTAATCCTTTTTCTCCTTTCCTCACGTCTAAACTATCCTTTGTGCTATTGATAGATGCTTCCTCCACCAGCCTACCACATCGGTTACGCCGACGGTGCTAGCCGTTGGACGTAAAATCTCGCTTCGGCTGCTTGGGCTCTCTACACCCCTTCACATGAAAAGCTTCATTTGAGCGACGTATGTTTGGGTCAGAAACCAACAACCAAGCCGAATACACCGCCATCATTGGCCTCCTGGCCAATGCTTAGCCTCATCGTATTCGACACCTTAGCATATTTCTCGACTCTCAACTAGTCATACTCCAGCTCAACAATGTGTACCGCGTCTGTGATCCTTGCCTCTTTCGCAAATACCTGCAGGTCAGGCTTTTATCTCGACATTTTGATTCCATTACATTTACACATATTCCAAGACAATTGAATCAAATAATGGATAACCTAGCTAATATTGTGTTAGACTGGCATATATCACATCAAGCTACCTCTACACATACATAAACATATCACAATCTTGTCACAACATATACATAGAATAGACATCATCAAAACATTAACCAAAAAAATGTAAACACCACATAGATCTCAAAAAGTATACATATATATATAGATCCACAGTTCCATCCATATGTTTACATACAAAAAATACAAGTATCTGTAGGCTAATGCATCACCTCGGTACAAAATGGGCTCACCAGCCTATATACAAAAAATATATCCATACATCAAATACATAAAGCACCACTCACGGTGCCTCTAAAGCACCGCCACCTGCCCCTCCCTCAGGCGGTGGCGGCCCACCACCACCTGCCTCAGGCGGTGGTGGTCCACCCCCTACAGGCCCCTCCTGCCTCGGTGGCAATCGTTCGCTCGTCATAGCAGCAACCACTGCTACTCATCGTACTATGGCTCACCATGGTGGTGGAACCCCCACACACTGCTCCAAGAATCTCTCATCTTGGATGCGAGACCACATCCCCTTAGGCACGTCCTATAACACCATCTCCAAACGACGACGGATGTCCTCAAAATCCACTTCGGCAGCCGCCAGAGGAGCATGTGATGGCCCAACACCAAGGTCATCAAACCAGTGCCTCCTCGTTTCCCTCTCAAGCTCAGCCGGTCGCACTGCAGTGTCCTCACACCGACGTCTCTCTCCCCACGGTAGTCTCTCCGGTTCTCAACGAGTCGGTGCTCTCTGCAACTCCACCTCGCACCCGCGAGGTGCCACATCTGCACATGCACACAAACAATAGATAGTATAAGCATCTATATCATATACATATGGACTGCTATCTCAAACACAAAATAGAAAAAAAATAAACATAAACACCAAACATACCTCGATGATCAAAAACCTCCCCTGGAGGTAGCACCATGTCCGGACCATCCCGGAAGTCCACCCTGGCATAGGGGTAACGTAAAATCGCCTGCGGCATCTATCACCATACCTGCGCCGCCTCTACAGAAAATAAGTGGTCACCTTCACCACCACCATGGAAAAGCAACATAGTCGACCGCCACCTCAACCGCGACTCTCGCACCCCAGGCACACCCAATAGAATCCTCGGGTGCAACATCAACACCCTCTCTAGAAACCAGGCCACTAGGATGGACCCGAAGGCAAACTCCCCCATATCTGTGGACCGACAGTGGTCCAATTTCCCCACCATCCTTGCATGCAACGTAAGCCCCCAAGCGAAACGCTCACCGACCAACACTCTCTCCAGCACTAGAAGTTGGCCACCACTGATCCATTGGGTCACCAATGACCCATATACTCTCACAATCATCGTTCCTATACAACGATGCACCAGGGAATCTATAGACACAATGCTCACAACCATCCCAGACATAAAGTTCTGACCTGAAAAATATCTTTGGCCAATAGTCGTGAGCTGCGTATCCCTAGGCAACACCAGCTCCGTCAGTAGGGGCATTCCCCGAAAGGGAAGCCCAGTCAAGAAATATATGTCCTCCACCGCAGTGAAGAGGATCTGCTCTCCTCGCATGAGGAAGCAGTGCAGCCTTGAACTCCACATCTGGATCAGGAACTGTAGGAGATACTCCTGTGCCCATATCAATGAGCACTCAAAGAACTTTAGCATCCCATAGGCTGCCAAAGTCGCACGCACACCTGGCCCCTCAATGGCCACGGCGTCTCGCAGCTGAGACCAATCTCGTTCTCACCAACCCACTCGCATCGTCGTAATCGTCCACCTGCAGACACAACACAGAGTCCCATATCAGCTCAAGAAACCATCAACAACATCAAAAAGAATCATTTTTATACACCTCAACCTTGCCTCCTAGGCACGGTTTTGTTACCCACAGGCACGCACACATGCGCGCCTATTCACTACACAGGTGTGCATGTGTGCGCACCTATTCACTACATAGGTGTGCATCAGTGCGCACCTGTTTGCTTCACAGGCATGCTCCCAAGTGCACCTATTTTCCATACAGGTGCACATAGATGCGTGCTTGTTCACCATACAGGCGTACACAGATGTGCTCATGTTCACCATACAGGCGTGCACAGATGCGCGCCAGTTCACCCCACAGGCGTGCCCTTAGAGCGTGCCTTAAATCCCCTCTGTTGTACCCCATGCTCGTATATCCGGTGGAAAGGCGCACACATGTGCACACCTATTACCGGATCGCCCGCGCATGTGGGGTCCATGTCCGCTAAATATCTCTGTATGGCCCCCCGTACAACCCCTGCCAAAAAAATGAAATCCTATTTCTATGCAGGATGATCAGACCACTAACCTGATGCTCGCTAATCACCACACAGGTGCCTCTTCCTCCTCAAATCTCCAAATCCCCTCTGAAAACTACTCGTCCAGTAACTATTGTAGCAGGTACAAATGAGGTGGCAATGTGGGCCCTACATCTATATATAGGCCTTATTGCCAAACTTTCACTCACCATTCTGGGATCCCACAGTGTCCATTTTTCAATCCGTCTTCAGCCACAGGATCATCATCCTGACATCTACATCACAGCAGTTCTAGGGCATCTTTTCATCCTGAGCCCCTGGAGTACCTTTTTTTCATACCCTGGTCAGGTACACATGTGCATATTCACGCTTATCAAATACATGCTCATATCTTTGATTCTCTTCAGATATTGTTCACTTTGGGTATTTGGTTTTAATGTGTGCAGGTACTTGATCATCATACATCGGCACAACCCCTTCAAGTATATACTTAGCACTGGCATGTAGTCTTTCCCACTGTATCGCACTTACATTTCCAGTCACACCCTCTGATATTTGCCTCTAGGATCCCTATTCCCGACTCTGCAGTACCCACACCTCCATTTTTCATCTTTGGTATTGTTACCCAGTAGCATTCTTACCCACATGAGTTGTCCCATTCATAGCACCTTTTGACACTTTCAACACTCATGTTGTTTTTCAAAAACCCTTTAGGGATGGGAGTCTCGATAGTCTTTCATCATGTCGCGAATCAACCACATACTCCTTCTACTCATTTTGCTAGCTTTCCCACACGAACTCCCATATTATCTCTTCACGGATCTATTTTCACTACACCTCTACAGTATCATGAACCCTCCATTTCATACACAATCAGTTTGCCCATCTGCAAACCTACCTTCATTTCACCTACCTAATACAGAAACTCACCAATGGGGCCCCCAACCTTCATCAGTTTTCCAAGCAAATTATGCCCTACATGGGCCACCCACATCACACTGGGGCACTTGTTTTTGTATTTGTACATTTATCCCCAATTATTTGTTATTTATTGTACAAATGCCTTTATTTTTAGTCGTTACATTACCCTTTTTGTCGTCACCTTTGGTGACCTACTTCCCTCTTTTTGGCTAGCCGCAACCCATGTCACCCTTGGTTGGAGCACTACTTATCACCTTCCCTTTCCCAGTATCGTCCATATCTTCAAAGTACCCCACAGGTCACTTACCTCTACCCTTTGAATTTGTTCACCTTATCCCACCTCTGGCACAACTTATCCTCGGTCTTGCCGTACTCCTAACACTCAACCTTGTTGAATGGTTGTGGCCACTTTTTATCTCATACATCCTCCAACCAAGGGCAGTCTTGAGTCTTACCACATATTGACTTCATCCATTTACCTCTGCCACCTCCTCACTGCACCTAGTATATTTCACGAAGCCATTTTCTTCTGGGAGTCGCGTCCCCCTTTTTGTCGACATCAGCACAATGTTCCAGAAGGGCGACAGTATCTTGATTCTCATTATCCACTCAATGAGAGATCTCAGACAACACAGGGTGAAACACCATTTCTCCCTGCCGTTGTTGACCCCCATAACATTCGACACCAACACTTTCTCATGTTACGGTGGGTCTTACTTTGCGACTATTGCAGTTAGTTCTTTTATTTGCCGAATACTTTTGAACTTGGCAGGGCTATCAATGCCCACATAATCGCTGCTACTTATTCCCGCAATTACTGCCTACTATTCAGAGTATGTTCATTTGTCGAATTGTCTTCTATCTTTATCACAACTTCCCCCGAGGGTACTACAGTTTTCTACACCAACACTTTAGTCATATCTTTTTAGAGTTACATAACACGAGCATGGGGCATGCCTACCTCGTTTGTACATAGTTTTATATTTTACACACCTCATGGAAGGTCGGGTCCTACCGGTTCCTTTTTACCTCCAATGGATCACTTTGTACAATCTCACTATTTCTCACTCTTACAACAACATTCTCAGTAGAAGAAACATTGCAGGATGTCAGCTATACGTATGCTTCGAACCTCATCCATTAGGGGGCATCTGTTAGCACTGAAATTTCGTCCGCACATGGTTACAAGAACTCAACATTGTCAAACAATGATGAACTCATTCATAGACCTGAATTAATACCACAGCATTCAAAAAAGGTCAAAAAATATACAAAGTAGTGAAAAATTGAAGAGCGCTTTGCAGACATTGGGCGCGTGCGCGCATGCGTGGAATAGAAACATAGAAACCGCGCACAGACGCATGATGTGCGACTGTTAGAGAAAAAATCCACGCACCTACTAAACGATGCATTTATGAAAGTGGTCGGCCTCCCAACCACTTATGGTTCATCTCCCAAGCCGATTTGATCCTCAAATCTAGACTGGATCTGACTGGTGAGCTGGTCAAAGACCTAATAATGCCCTAATTGGCCTCTTTTCACACTAAAAAGAAGTTAAACAATAACCCAAATGAATGCTCTAAAAAGACATGGATGCACCTCATTTTCTCAAGGAATTCAAAGTAATGTTATGCTACCTCTATTTTTTTTACGACTCCATCCTTGACAAGAGCATATTGGCACCATTACATTGGACAATCCACCTAACCATTGAGTGGATTTGTAAAGAGTTCTTTCATCACCATTTTCCATTTTTCTTTGTTGTAATAAGAGCTAGCTAGTGAGGATCCAAGAGCCTTCCCTTGGAGGAAGAAGGGAGTCATAGTCCCCTTTCTTCTTGGTTCTTTGTTTTCACTAATAGATCAGCCTCAAACATTGGTGACATGGGTTTTATGGTTCTTTTTGTTACTATGTCCCTATGCTCATAAATTTAGTTTTTATTGCATCTCCTAGTTTAATTCTTAATTGTAGTTTTTACTTTCTTTCTCTAACTCTTTTCTCTACAGCTGTCCTACTCAACAGACCCAACTGAGCTTGCAAACACCTTTGTTTTTCTCACCAAGGTGACGAAAGAGGTGCAATAGCAAGGAGAAGTACCATTTCGTTATTTCAGAACTTCGGGGATCGGAAGGTGGAGAGGACAAAGAATTCAAGTGTTAGCATATTGAATTCCCGGTACGCGAAATTGCGGTGACCGTTGGATCAAGGGAGAGTTCACAACCGTTGATCTCCTTGAAAGAGGAACCTTAGAGTTTTACAATTTCGGGATTCAGAGGTTTAGGAATCCCAAGGGTATAGTAAAAGTGCATTTCGGTGGTTGAAACCTCGAAATCGTGAAGAGAAAAGGGAGACCGGGACATCTATATTGTGGCAGATCGGGAATCGAAAGTTTGAGAGTCGAGGGGAAGAGTTGCATGACATCGTAACTCCAGAATTCGTGAAAGCTGAAAAGCCAAAATTGACATTAGGAAGACCAAGTGATTGAATATTTCAGGTTTCAGAGGTCGGAGAGGTAAGGTGCTTGACCACAAGATTCGCGAATTCGCAAAGTCTGATATCCTGAAATAAGAGAGAAATTTTCTCAAGGTGTTGTTGTGGGTAGATTTCCCAAAAGGGAAATAGAGGAGCCAGTAGAGCTCTCAGGACGAAAGGAAAAGATCCTATGCAGATCCCGACCTGTAGGTCTAGGGAGGGGTCAGCACCAGAATCATCATCTGGTTATGAATATCAACTATAGTTTAGACAAAATCAAGGCTAGGAATATCAACTAGATTTTAGAAATTTCCATTGATAACTACTTTCCCTTTCTGGAAAATTTGGGCTGGGAACAATAAAAATTGTGATTTTGATGGGTCAGAGTAGCTTTTGGGGGTACCTTCCACACGATGACACACATTTTAGGGCTATTATTTGCACTAGCTTTAATGGGTCAAAATTAGGATTTTTCCTAGTGACTTATAGAGGTCTAGTGGAGGTGGGAAGTGAGGTGAAATGGATAGTAAACATGTTGATAATGGTATATTTCAACAAAAACTTGTGGAAATGTCACAATTGAGTAGTTTTTAGGTGATAACATACTTCCCCATGATGTGTGAGGTTAGGAGAAAATTGTATGATCAAAATACATCACAATTTTATTTGCAATGTTCACCAAAAATGTGGATAACACCTAGTGACTTATAGAGGTCTAGTGGAGGTGGGAAGTGAGGTGAAATGGATAGTAAACATGTTGATAATGGTATATTTCAACAAAAACTTGTGGAAATGTCACAATTGAGTAGTTTTTAGGTGATAACATACTTCCCCATGATGTGTGAGGTTAGGAGGAAATTGTATGACCAAAACACATCACAATTTTATTTACAATGCTCAGAGAGGACCAAGGAGGGAGACACGTGTCCAAGGAAGGAGGACCACCTACAGATGAACCATAAAGTACCACCTATCAACAAGAAAGTCAAAAGGTGATAGGTGTACAAGATCCCAATAGGGACAAGTTAGGCATATCCATACTCATTAAGAAATCTCATAAAAATGATACAATGGTATGCATAGAATAAGGGAGCCAATTGAATGAGACAAAATGGGATCTCAATATGGTACAACATGGGGATGGAAAATACATTCCAAAGTATAATATAGTGATATGAACAATCATACATATAAATTCCTAGAACAATGGGGTCAGGTCCAACATAGAAGCATCATGACTGCAAATAATATGGATACATAGGAATTTATTCCCTACCCCAAGGGGGAGGGGGAAGGAATAACCCCGAGAAGCCCCGATGAACATGAAACAACCTAAGAAGCCCCACTAAACAGGAAATGGGCTCCAAAGATCTCAAATGAGCCAAACATTTGTCTCTCTTGTGATGATATCAAATGATGCTTGGATTCATTTCATATTTGGTTTATCAACTTGAAATCTCAATTTGATACTTTTCAAGCTAGTTGGACCTTCAGTCAAATACAAATATGAAACTTGGAATGATTAACATATCTACTAGAACATATGAAAAATAGGGTTTATGGTTTCCATGACAAATTGATTATGTAAGAAAGTAGGTGTGTCAGTCAAGTTTGTTGGAACTATTTTTACAGGCAGCGTAGACTTGTCATTGATGGCAAGTACAGTAGTGATGTTGGCTTAAGTACAACAGTGAGGCAGACATCAGAATCCTTTAAGGATTTGAGGAAGATAAGCTCAAGAGGAATAGCATTCTTATACGCGCAAGAAGCACAGGAAAGAGACCGAGAGTCGTCAGATCTCACTGGAAAATCCCGACAGTTGTTGGATTGGGAGAAGCTGCGCAGATGTTAAGCACAGGAGTTGGCATGCAGAAGAAGTGATTTGAGCCGTCATATTGGAAGAAGACACCCGGCAGCGATCAGATCTGCAGAAGCTGCGAGGGGGATAAGCCATTGGAGAATCGGAGATCGGGATTCTGAAATGTCCAGTTCAATTGACATCGAAAACCTCGAAATCGCGATATGCGATTTCGCGATTTGATCACAGCCGTTAAATCAAGTAGCGATCAGGACCATCCATGTGTAGACAGGAGGCTTCATCGGAGAATCGGGAATTGGAGTTTCACGAGTCTCGTGAACAATGACAACGAAAACCCCGAAATCACGATATGCGATTTCATGATGAAATCGCAGCCGTTGAGCCAAGATTGCATCTGAACCGTTGATCCAACTCACGATAGCAGACCACAGCAACAAGGGACATGTGGCACAACCAGGGAATGACAGGTGTCAAGAAGATTCAACACTTCAGGCATATGTAAGTCACGAATCAGAGTGACACGTGGCAGGATCCAACACATGTCAAACCACATGTGACGTCAGCAGAGGCATCGACGATCGAGACCATCTATATGAGGGACAAGTGTCTAAGATCAAGGCGCCGTCAACATTTTGTTCATCGGGAAATCGAGGATCTCGCTGACAAGAGTTTTGTGAAGTTCAGAATCGTGATCCGCGAAAATCCGATTAGTGGAGGCCAACTGTCAGAGATAAGGATGCGGTCACAGGTAACGGTCACGTGAACCAGGGTCAGCCAAGAGGGATGAAGCACATCGCGAATCAGGATATCGTGAATCCCATTGACATAAACATTATGTCATCGTAAGTGCCGAAACTTGGATGGAGTGATAAGACCAAAGTCACACAGAGACAGGTCATATGGACCATGTTCTAGCCAGGAGGGCTAGCGCACATTTTCGAGAGGTATGGTGGTGGTCATGTGATCGTAGGTCACATGGACCATTCTATAGCTAGAAGGGGCTAAATCTCGAGAAAGGAGCAAAT
>ML781675.1:170472-183978 GCA_009831015.1 Picea engelmannii
GATGAAAAACTTGTTTGTAGACTTAAGAAGGCTCTATATGGTCTCAAACAAGCTCCAAGGGCATGGTACTCTCGTCTTGACAAATATCTTCATCAACAAGGATTCTCAAAAGGATCTGCTGATAGCAACTTATACACAAAAACAGAAAATGAGAAACTACTAATTGTAGTTGTATATGTTGATGATATCATTTTTGGAAGTAATGAAGAATCCATGAGTCAGAAATTTGCTTCTAATATGCAACAAGAATTTGAAATGTCTTTACTTGGGGAACTAACATTCTTTCTAGGATTACAAGTACAACAAGCAACAGATGGCATTTTCCTATCACAAACAAAATACTTGAAGCAAATCCTCAAAAAGTATGGCATGGAAGATTGAAAACCTGTAAGTACACCAATGATAACTGGGTGTAATCTCAGTACTAATGATTATTCTCCCACGGTGAATCAGCCATAATACATATCTATGATAGAAAGTCTATTGTATCTCACTGGGACAAGACCAGACATTATGCATGAAGTTGGGATTGTAGGATGATTTCAAGCCAATCCAAGAGAGTCTCACCTTCAGGCAGTGAAAAGAATATTCAAATATCTACAAGGAACTCAAGATTTTGGACTATGGTATCCAAGGAATGTTGATCTTACTCTTCATGCATACACTGATGCAGATTGGGCTGGAAGTGTTGATGATCAAAAGAGCACTAGTGGTGGTGCATTCTACATGGGGCCCCGGTTAGTATCTTGGTTGATCAAGAAATAAAGTTCCATTGCCTTATCTACAGCAGAAGCAGAATACGTGGCTGCAGCATCTTGTTGCACTCAACTTCTTTGGATGATGAAAACCCTTCAAGACTTTCAAATCAAATGTTCATCTCCTATCTAATACAAGTGCCATCAGTATCTCAAAGAATCCTGTTATCCATTCCATGACCAAGCACATTCCCATCAAATATCATTTCTTACGAGAACAGGTGCTTGAGCAAAAGGTGAAACTGGAGTATGTTCCCTCCAAAGAACAAGTGGCTGATATCTTTACCAAGCCTCTACCTAGAGAAGCGTTCAAATATCTCCGAAAAAAACTAGGAGTAGTCTCTGCCATGCATAGGATCAGGTCTAATTAAGTACAGAAATCTAAATTGGTTGTAAGGTGTTAATCAACATCTTTAAATGCTCTAGCTAAGGGGGAGCATAAAGGGTTATTCAGCAGATAAAACATGGTTTCATGGGGAGCATGGCACTGTCCACTCTTTGCCATTGATGTCAAAGGGGGAGGAAAAATACAAGAGGAAGAGTATTTCCGAGGAAGAGTATTGCCATCAATGACAAAGGGGGAGGTTGTTGGAACTGTTTTTACAGGCAGCGTAGACTTGTCATTGATGGAAAGTATAGTAGTGATGGTGGCTTAAGTACAACAGTGAAGCAGACATCATAATCCTTTAAGGATTCGAGGAAGATAAGCTCAAGAGGAATAGCATTCTTATACGCGCAAGAAGCACAGGAAAGAGACCGAGAGCCGTCGGATCTCACTCGGAAATCCCGACAGTTGTTGGATCGGGAGAAGCTGTGCAGATGTTAAGAACAGGAGTTGGCATGCAGAAGAAGTGATCTGAGCCGTCAGATTGGAAGCAGACACCCGACAGCGATCAGATCTGCAGAAGATGCGAGGGGGATAAGCCATCGGAGAATCGTAGATTAGGATTCTGAAATGTCCAGTTCAATTGACATCGAAAACCCCGAAATCACGATATGCAATTTCGTGATTTGATCGTAGCCGTTAAATCAAGCAGCGATCGGGACCATCCACGTGTAGATAGGAGGCTTCATCGGAGAATCGGGAATCATAGTTTCATGAGTCTTGTGAACAATGACAATGAAAACCCCGAAATTGCGATATGCGATTTCGCAATGAAATCGCAGCCGTTGAGCCAAGATTGCATCTGAACCGTTGATCCAACTCACGACAGCAGACCATGGCATCAAGGGACATGTGGCACAACCAGGGAATGACAGGTGTCAGGAATATTCAACACTTCAGGCATATGTAAGTCACGAATCAAAGTGACACGTGGCAGGATCCAACACGTGTCAAACCACATGTGATGTGAGCAGAGGCATCGACGATCGGGACCTTCCATCTGAGGGACAAGTGTCTAAGATCAAGGCATCGTTGGCATTTTGTTCATCGGGAAATTGGGGATATCACTGACAAGAGTTTTTTGCAGTTCAGAATCACGATCTGCGAAACCCCGATTAGTGGAGGCCAGCTGTCAGAAATAAGGATGCGGTCATAGGTAACGGTCATGTGAACCAAGGTCAGCCAGGAGGGCTGAAGAACATCGTGAATAGGGAAATTGGGAATCCCATGTACATAAACATTATCTCATCGTAAGTGCCGAAACTCCGATGGAGTGATAAGACCAAAGTCACACGGAGACAGGTCATATGGACCATGTTCTAGCCAGGAGGGCTAGCACACATTTTCGAGAGGTATGGTGGTGGTCACGTGATCGCAGTTTACATGGACCATTGTGTAGCCGGAAGGGGCTAAAGCTTGGGAAAGGAGCAAATTGGGGATCGGGAATCCCGGAGGCATGTGCATGGTGACATCGAAAACGCCGAAACCCCGATGAGAGGTTTGACTAAGGTCATGTGTAGATGGTCATGTAGGCCAAGGCCTATAGCCAGCAGGGCTAGCGCATGGAAAAGGGCGCATAGACATCAAAAACCCCAATTTTGCAAAATGCAAAATCGCGAGTGAATCTAGACCGTCAGATCCAGAAATGATCAGGACCTTTGATTTAAAAGGCCGCGCGTAGGTTTAATTCAAATTTTAAATAGGAGCCCGATTTCCTCCAAGCAATAAATATTGGACCCGATGAGCGTTGAACGGGTCCCGGACTAATGGGCTTAAAAAGGGGTCAATTCTCTCGGCAGAGGAGGGGGTCGAAGGATGCGGAGGCCATTTTTCTGACAGTAGGGATATCTACCGGTGGGTGATGTCATTTGTGCAGGAAACATGAAAGATTTGAAGAAAGAGGAACCTCCTTGTGGCAGTCGGGCGATAGATCTACATTGACAGAGAGACTTTGGCTGTGGGTTCAGCAACCATGAGATCAGAGGAATCATATCCAGGTTTATTGAGTTGTTTAATATGTGTCCTTTGGTAACTGCCTGACAGTCTGTAGATCTGCGTTTACTCTTGAGATAATTTCTGTTACTGTCATAACCACTAGATGAAACTGCCTGATCCAGTATGAAAATTAATGAAACGTGGTCAGAAGTGAGTATGAGGGTTAAACCCTTTAGTAGTAGCAATCTGCCAACAGAAACTGGTGCTATCTTAAGCGGGTTGAAGCTCCCTTCCAGGAAAGGCTGGTAAACAAGAGAAGGTTGTAGCCTTCTGCAGGTAGAAGCCTACGTACTAGTATGAGTCTGCACTAGTACATTGTTGTAGAATGTTTTATTAATAATAATCATTGAAGACAGAGACAACAACAGTGGTGGTTTTCTCCCTATTTGGGTTTCCACCTTAAATCCTGGTGTTCATGTGTCCTATTCATCTGTGTTAGTTTATTTTGTTGAATTACTGTTTAAAAGACATCTGATGTATGAAGAAATCCATAATATGATCTCTGGATGCACTACTATTTTCATAAGAATATACAACAACTGGTCTCTATAAAGTAGAGTAAGATTTTTCAGTGAAAGAAAAGTGAAAAATTATTGATAGCTCAAAATACTAATTCACACCCCTCTCAGTATTTTTCAACAAATGTTGAGTCCAAAAACCCTCCCATATCATTAAGGCATGTGAATAGTCAATCCAGGTCAAATTTCAATGCATACAGATACAGTTTGAAAACATTTCAACGTTGGTCCAATTCACATGTCACTATTGCCTGCCTCTAGTATCTTGATGGTGTTGATTAAGCAATCAATGAAAAAGAGGGATTTTTCATCACAAATATGATGTATATACATTGTATGTACATTAATGTAGAACCTGAAAGAAAAATGAAGAAAGATTGATGAAAACCTAAAACTTGAGTCTGTTGGTGTCCTATAACAATAGGAGATCTGATGATTCAAATATTATTTGAGGGTCTCATGATGAAGTTCCTGGCTTGTTGGTCTTGTTATCTCTTGAAATAAATTTTCCAATTTATTGTCATTAGGTGATAGGATGGTCATTAGATGAAAGATTTCTTGTTATTCTTGAGTTAAGTGTCTTTAAGATGATTTTTAGAATTGTCATTTTAAGAAGTGATGAGTTTGTACTTTTATTATAAAAAAATCCAAAATTTCACTTTCGGTAGCTAAGGGCCATTTTTCAAAGAATTCTAAGATGTTGAAAGATATCACTTTCAGTAGTTAAAATGGCATGTGTGAGGCGTTGTAATCTGCCGAAAGCACAATAATGATTAAAAAGATAGCTTCACCTGCTGTCGAAATTGACTGGAATTGGATCATGATAAGATCTGGGCAAGTGATGTATGTCTGATATGATTATTTGGTGAAATATATTAAACTCTAATCTAGTAGATCCGAGTTCTCTACTTCCAACTAAGATCATCATAAAGTCACATCATTTTCTTTTCACCTAATCTATCACGTGGTTTTCTGTCCTAGTCAAATGATGCAATCATCATTATCATTTGAGTTTCATTCTTTATTAAGGGTTTATTCTAAAACATTGTCATTCAAACCTTTTCCCCATATCACACATTTTTCCTCTACTCGAGCTTCAATTTTTCCTCTATCAACACCATTGTGTCTCCCCAAGCCCAAGTTTATTGTATTGGAGGTGTTGAAAATTGATTTTGTTGATGAATAAGGGAGGGGCTCTGCTCAGGAAAGAGCTTAATGATATAACATATCTGGAATCTAACCTTGATATTTGCTAGATGTTTAGAGATGTTGGATGCTACAGGTACTGTGAAAAACTACAATGTTTTCACCAAGCAGTGGCTGAGGCATTTGCCTTAACCTTTGATGGAGCCAAGGCCAAAGTGGGAACAATTGAGATGCAGGTTGATGAAGCCATTGTTGCAGCAATAACAATGATACTTGGGACTGGTGAAAGATGGTTTAAAACAACAATTACTAAAGACATCGAGTTCAGGTCTTATCTCAAGCCTGAACATAAATGTATTATTTGGAAGAAAGATACCTCTAGATCCTACTTGGAGGAAAAATGGAAACACTTTCTCAAAGAAATCTAGGTATATATTACATGTGAAGGTAGATATGGTAGAGTGACGCTCTACCATTTCAAGCTCATAAACCATTTCACAGGTAGGTGTCCTTTGAATATTCCCTTCTACCTCCATAGAAGTTTGAAAAAAATGGCACACCAAGTCCAGACCAAACCTAGCAAGGTGTAGGGAAGGATTTTCCATCATAGCCTTATCAAACTCATAGTGCTTGAAGAATTGTATAGGAGGGATAAGAATTGGGAGCATTTTCTCTTCTGGGGTGAATTTGAACCAGAACCCCAATCTAAGGACAAAAAGAAGACTTCATCCAATAAATCTTCAACACCCTAGAGTAGTAAAAGAAAAAGAAGAGACATTTCCCCAGTGATTACAGAGGAGATAGCCTCTTCTTCTAAGTCCAAGAGAACCAAAAAGAAGCTTCATTTCATCCAAAGCTATAGAAGGGAAAACTAGTGCCTCTAATAAAAATGTCTTGAACCTTCCTTATCCAGATTTAGAGGAGGAGGTAGAGATTATAGAAGAAGAGGTGCTTGAGCAAGTAGCTCCCAAACAAACAACACCTAGAGTCCAAATTTTTGAGCATGAAGCCCCTGATTTTCAAGCTCCCAAAGAAGCCCATTTCTCACCTGAAGCTCAAGATTTGGAGTCCCCTGAAGCATCAACAAGAAAACACAATAAGTCAGCATCAAAGAAGATCAAAATATTGACGAAGAAGTCATGGAGCTAAGGTTACTAGAAAATTTGGTCAAATCCCAAAATGAGACCATCACAAGGACATCATCAGAGTTAAGAGATTATTTTCAAAGACTAGATAAAATGCATGTTAAATTGGAAAAGAAGAACAAATGGTTGCTTGAAGAAAACAAGAAGTTGCACAAGGTAGCTAGACGTTTGAAGGTGAAAATAATGTTGAAAGATGAAAAACCTATAGCTCATCCAGGCCTGGAGAATCTAGCAGAGGCTGTAGAGAACTTGAATGAGTAACCTTGAAGTTCGAAAGACTAAAGGAATTTCAATTTTGATGTTTTGATTAAGATTTTCAAAGCCTGTGGTTTCAGCAGCTTGCGCGGGTTTCAAAAGGTGTTGTTAGCTGTCGAAAGCTCCTCTTTCAGTGGCTTACCGTCGTGACTTTACGCTTCTAAGACACTGAAAGCATAGGAACTGAAAGAATACTAATCTTTTTCTCAGATCGAGGGTTTTTGTTTCCATATCATGTGGGAATGGTTTTTAAGGAAAGATAAGAATTAAAGGGATACATATCATCATCCCTTTCCATATTTTGAGGTAGATGATAAGGCAATAAGACTAAGTGGCCTTTCTATTTTTGGCCAAAATTGCTTAGCTGTCAAAGAAGGAATTTGAAAATGTTCTACTATCTTATGAAGAATATGAATACTACTTAGGAGATAGAGGATTTCTTAAGACTTGGTTGATAAGGGTTTGACCCTTAAATTAAGACTCAATCCTACACATCATATTAATTTGATCTTGTTTTATTTTTAGTATATTGAATCCAATTTCATAGGATCTGGAACTTGTTTTTAAAGGCTATAAAGCATATTACTTTTAAGAAAGGAAAGGTTTGACTTGAAGGGACCTGAATGGATAGATGACATGGAAATGTTATCACCTACTATAAAAACTCTCAAAGGTTGTAAGCGACTGTAATGGATGAATACAAAGGCATTTTATTTCTAGATTCTTGTGTCATGTTTCTGTGGTGAAGTGCTTCTTGATGTAAATTGTCATTTTATTGTTTCTCATGTTTTTTTTCTTTCCTCATTGCTTATAAGAAGAGTATGATCAGGATTTGTCTTGGACACCCTGATCTGGCTTAAAACAATGTTTATTTTTTCTTCTGAAGATTGAATGCAAAATTTAGATAAGCTCTGCTCTACATTTGAAATGACCCCTGATCTTTTCCTCTCTCCATCTCACAAATTATAAGGATCCATCGATGTGACTATCTCACCTGATTACATATGTCTCTATTATTTATTCATCAAATAATCTTTAACCTCTTGACTCCATTTTGCCCAATGGCCCTCTTTTGTTGTCTCAACCAAAAACTTTAAAAACTAATCCTATTTTGCATAGCTAGCCTAATATCCAATCCAAACAAATTTATATCATACAAAGAGATCCCTCTCTGAGTCTTGGAGGGATAGATTCTTGACTCCAAGTGGTTTTGTGGTTACCTCTGTCAATTTCTCCCTCAGCCTGAAAATTACAGAGTGCTAACAAAATGGAAACCATACTGGGGAACTTTCTCCAGTAGTTCACTTCAAGTTCCATATCAGATCACTGATGGTGGACAATGACCAGACACAAGAAGGATTAAATCTTTCACCTGGTGACTCCAATCATCTCCATAATAGTGCCAACTCAAAGAATTCACTGGAGGAAGAACCTGAAGCATGGCCAAGCAATCTGGAAATATTCACACATGGTTAGGTGCCTCTTATGTAGTTGAATATTATTATGTGTCCATGGTTTTCCTTCCATAATTCATCCTTGGTTAGATTTCATGTTTGGTGGCCTACCTCCTATTTTATTTCTTCTAAAGTTGCCATAAGAGATTCATCCTTGTTAGATGCCCCTTATTACAGTGGACTCTTTTCTTTTTTTACATCACTTTATACCTGTTGAACAAGGTGACTATTTTTCCTCAGTGTTTGAGGGATTTTGTCAGCTTGTGTTGAACTTTAAACCATTGAATTTCATGACCTGACTCCATTTTTCCCAATGGCTCTTTTTGTGGTCTCAACCAAAAACTCAAAAAAAAATCTTGTTCTGCATAACTAGCCTAATATCCTATTCCAAACAAATCTAAATCTGACAAGGATATCCCTCTCTGATTCTTGGAGGGATAGATCCCTGACTCCAAGTGGTTTTGTGATTACCCCTATGGGTTTCCTCCTCAGCCTAGGAAATTACAGGGTGATAACAACGCCAACCAAATTGTGTACTTTGAAATAAAATTAGGGTTTATGGTTTACATGATGAATTAATGATGAAATAAAGTGGGTGTGACATTCAAATTTGAGTCTAGAAACCCTCCCATATCGTTAAGGCATGCCAATAGTCTATCCATGACAAATTTCAGGGCATATAGAAACTGTTTGAAAAAATTTCAACGTTGGCCCCATTCGTAGGTCAATGTTGTCGGTGTCTAGTACTCGTACAATTTTTCGTTCCTTGTTCCTTGTTATATGTTCCTCATTACTCATTCCTTTTTCCTTGTTCTATGTTCCTCGTTCCTCATTCCTCATTCCTTGACCATGGTATAGCCCCCAAGATCCATTATTTTTGTACAAAACATACTAATGGCATAAAATGTCCCACACAAAGACCAAATTAATATATGCTACATAAGTCTTTTGTCTTTTTTCAACAACTATGTAAAGAATCTCATTTCTAATAAGATTCAAATAGGACCTAAGAACTTTAAGTTCTTTCCTTAACCATGGGTGACATAACACTATCATTCAATAGTAAAATTGTTACATTTCCTTGTAAGGCATCATGTGTATTGAGGGCTTGAGCCACCACAAAGGAAACATACCAAGAATATTTGTCTTATGAACAAGATATGGTACTATCCATTTTGAGGATTGGCATAGAGATTGTTATTATAGACTACACTACATTACACCATAATATAATCCATACACTTCTTGCAAACCATGTAACACCATTCAAATTAGACACAATATTCTTGCGACGAATTAGATATACTATCGACGAACTTTTTTCGTCGATAGTATAGCAAATTCGTTAAAAGATTATTTACATTCATCTCTCTTGTGAAGATATCAAATGATGCTTGGATTCGTTTTGTATTTGGTTTATAAACTTGAAATCTTAATTTGATACTTTTCAAGCTAGTTGGACCTTCAGTCAAATACAAATATGAAACTTGGAATCATTAACATATCTACTAGAACATATGAAAATTAGGGTTTATGGCTTCCATGATGAATTGATGATGGAAGAAAGTGGGTGTGTCAGTCAAATTCGAGTCCATAAACCCTCCCATATTGTTGAGGCATGTGAATAGTCTATCCAGGTCAAATTTCAATGCGTACAGATACAGTTTGAAAACATTTCAACGTTGGCCCCATTCACATGTCACTGTTTCCCACCTCTAGTATATTGATTGTGTTGATTAAGAAATCAACGAAAAAGAGGGATTTTTCATCACAAATATGATGCAGATACGTTGTATATACATTAATGTAGAACCTGAAAGAAAAATGAAGAAAGACTGACGAAAACCTAAAACTTGCGTCAACCAAATTGTGTACTTTGAAGGAAAATTAGGGTTTATGGTTTACATGATGAATTGATGATGGAAGAAAGTGGGAGTGTCAGTCAAATTTGAGTCCATAAACCCTCCCATATCGTTAATTCATGCAAATATTCTATCCATGACAAATTTCATTGCATACAAAAACTGTTTGAAAAAAATTCAATGTTGGCCCCATTCGTAGGTCACTATTGTCGGTGTCTAGTCCTCGTACAATTTTCGTTCCTTGTTCCTTGTTCCTTGTTCCTCGTTCTTTGACCATGGTGTAGTACCCAATATCTATTATTTTTGTACAAAATATACTAATGGCATAAAATGTTCCACACAAACACCAAATTAATATCCTCTACATAAGTCTTTTGTCTTTTTTCAACAACTATGTAACGAATATCAATTCTAAGAAGATTAAAATAGGACCTAAGAACGTTAAGTTATTTCATTAACAATGGGTGACATAACACTATCATTCAATATTAAAATTGTTACATTTCATTGTAAGGCATCATGTGTACTGAGGGCTTGAGCCACCACAAAGGAAACATACCAAGAATATTTGTCTTATGAACAAGATATGGTACTATCCATTTTGAGTTTTGGCATAGAGATTGTTCTTATAGACTACACTACATTGAACCATAATATAATCCCTACAATCCTTTCAAACCATGTAACACCATTCAAATTAGACACAATATTCTTGCAACGAATTAGCTATACTATCGACGAACGTTTTTCATTGATGGTATAACAAATTCGTCGCAAGATTATTTACATTCATCTCTCTTGCGACGATATCAAATGATTCTTGGATTCATTTAATATTTGGTTTATCAACTTGAAATCTCAATTTGATACTTTGTAAGCTAGATGGACCTTCAGTCAAATACAAATATGAAACATGGAATCATTAACATATCTACTAGAATATATGAAAAATAGGGTTTATGGTTTCCATGATGAATTGATGATGGAAGAAAGTGGGTGTATCAGTCAAATTTGAGTCCAGATAACCTCCCATATTGTTAAGGCATGCGAATATTCTATCGAGGTCAAATTTCAATGCATACAGATACAGTTTAAAAACATTTCAACGTTGGCCCTATTCACATGTCATTGTTGCCCACCTCTAGTATCTTGATGGCGTTGATTAAGAAATCAACAAAATAGAGGGATTTTTCATCACAACTATGACGTAGATACATTGTATATACATTAATGTACAACCTAAAAGAAAAATGAAGAAAGACTGACGAAAACCTAAAACTTGCATTAACCAAATTGTGTACTTTGAAATAAAATTAGGGTTTATGGTTTACATGATGAATTTATGATGGCAGAAAGTGGGTGTGTAAGTCAAATTTTAGTACAAAAAACCTCCCATATCGTTAATTCATACCAATGATCTATCCATGACAAATTTTAGTGCATACATAAATTGTTTGAAAAAATTTCAACATTGGCCCCATTTGCAGGTCACTGTTGTCGATGTCTAGTCCTCGTACAATTTTTGTTCCTTGTTCTGTGTTCCTCGTTCCTAGTTCTCATTCCTTGTTCCTTTTTCCTCATTCCTTGACCATGGTGTATTCCCCGAGATCCATTATTTTTGTACAAAACATACTAATGGCATAAAATGTCCCACACAAAGACCAAATTAACATCTGCTACATAATTCTTTTGTCTTTTTTCAACGACTATGCAACGAATCTCAAATCTAAGAAGATTCAAATAGGTAAAAATATTGATGAAATATTATACGATCATGATGGTATAAAAATGAAATAGCTTCTCTTGGTTTCAAGAATAATTTATCCTCTACTGAACAAGGCCAACCACGTGAAGGTGGAATCTCATGTGGCCCCTCCCCTCCTCCTCGCATCACTCTCAATTGATCCCCAAAACACAATATATAAAATATAAAATAATCGAAAGCAACATCCTATTAAGATTCATGCATAGAAACTAAAAAAACAAAAATTAATGAAGTTACATGAAATTATGTGTTTCTAAATGATATTTTTAGTCTACCACGTACTTTAGTATATTGGAAACTATTTTCAGGTTTCAAATAATAATTAAACAACATGTAACATAGGATGTAAAATCATTGCATAAAACTTAAAAACATGTAATTAAACCATGGCATTAAAAGTAAATAATTTTAAGAGAATAATTCATACAAATTAAAATATTATATAGTCACGTACCTAATCCAACCTCAACATCTATGTAATCATCCTTATTCTCTATCTTGATATTCTTCATCAAACTCGACATCTGTATCATCATCCAGTTATTAAATGATGTTGAAAGGAATGACGATATAATCATCGTCATCAATGTCATTTTAGAGCATATTTTCATCGACATCATCATCAAGAATTGCAATATTGTCTCCTACGACTAGGTCATGATCTTCTTTGTCTTCTTCATCTATCAACCCTCCATGATCTTTCAGCTCTGTCTGATCTATCGAATCATCTTCTTGATCTTCAATATCATCTTCTTCCTCTAAATGAGTATACTTAATTTACCTTCCTCTTGGATCATATCTAACAACAAATGACCAATCCCTTTCACCTGGAACATTTGAGTAAAAGACATGTTCACATTGGCTTGGAAAAACATAGTGATCATGTCCTCTTTCAAACACCATTGTTTTAATAATTGGAAATATGTTGGCATGTTGAATAACAGTTATTTCCTCATCACGTTCATGCATTCATAACCTATACCATTTGACATTGAACAGAACTAATTTGAAGTAATTAAAGTCACACTCAAGTATATCATTTAAATACCCATAATATCTATTTTCAGATTCTCGGGGATGTTTGTCACTCCTAGAGGAAACAATAGTGACCTGGAATAATGCAGTAATCCCACTATCAAAATTTTTCCTAGTTTCATCCAATTGTTTAATGCAAAATTTACAATCATTGCACCACATAGCCTTTTGGTGTTTCAAATGCAATATGTAAGATATGTAAAAGACACATTGTCAATTATTAAATTAACATACATTTATATAACTTCAAAAGTATCTAGAAAATACAGTACACACATTAATATAATATAAAATAATTGAACAAAATGGGTGAATTTTCTTACGTTTCCATCTTTCAAACCATATGCTAAATCAATTTCCCTCTGCATTACATTGGCATCTCCATTATGATGAGCTTCTCTAACCAATTCAGACGGTCATTGCCATGATAACCTACCTCCTTTATATTGTTTACATCTTTCAATCCATACATTCATCCAGTCAAGATTATTTGCAGTGCATCCCACTCTTGAGAAACTGAATCAAAAAAACATAATTCACCAATATTAAATATTTGTTAGAACAAACAATATGCAGGTAATTATAAATATTATAATTTATGAAATAAATTATATTAATATATTAATGATTATGATCATATATACAAAAAATGAAACTTTATATGTATTATTAATATAAATTTTCACAATTATAAATATTTTACGTCTCATTTTTTTCACTCTACCTTTCCCCAATAGATGCTCCTGATCTTGAATTTTTTTGATGGAGTTCACATCCCAAATGTGATCCATTGAATGCATAGTTGGCACTGCTAATTTAGGAAGATACTGACTAATATACACCATGGATTTATATACCATATATCCCTCCACCATAGAACCCTCAAGACGTGTTGTTTGTCTAACCAACACCTTCAATGATTTCAAGTGCCTCTCCAACATCCACATTCACCTTGTGTGAACAGGTCCACAAATTTCAAACTCCTCAACTTGGTGTATGAGGTAGTGTTCTTGTGCATTGAAAAATGTAGGAGGTATATACTTTTGTATTTCACACATTAGATGAGGAATTTCTCTCTTCCAATACTTTATATCATCTTCATGGATTTATTTCAATGACAACCATCTACATGAGATCATGACACAAGAAAATAACATGTTTCAACATAACATAATATAATATATTACATTA
>ML781675.1:185080-229869 GCA_009831015.1 Picea engelmannii
TTAAATTCAAAAAATTAATGTAAACAAATACCTGGAACAATCATTGTGAACATTATGTGCTCCCTCTTTATTGACATCCAAGGAGGAATGTTATTGTTGATCACAAAAATAGGCCACACTGAGTAAATAGACATAAGCTCTCTAAATGGATTAACACCGTCAACTACCAATGAAAGCTTAACATTACGAGGTTCATCTTTGAAATCTTCCCATTTTTCCTCAATTTCCCTAAATGCAGAACCATCGGCAGGCATTCGAAGAACACCATATCCACTTTTGTTACATGCATGGTAATCCATAAATTGTGCTATGCTTTCACACCTGAACAATCTCTGCAAACATGGAATTATGGGAATATGATGAAGAACCTTTCGAGACACCCTTTTTGTTACTTGATCTATTCGATATCCACTGATAAGACATTGTGGACATTCTGTTTTTGAAGCATGTTTTCCATAATATATAATATGATCATTAGGACATGCATCTATAGTTTGATAATCCATTCCAATGTATTTCATAATGACATGAAAACCTCGATATGTGTGAGGTTAAATATTTGACGATGGTAACAAAAATTCAACTAACAATATACAACATAACAAATAACTAGTTAATGTAAGAATATTAATTGTAAAAATTGCATTCTTGTTTTACACATTAATTAACACTAAAAAAAAATAGAAAAAAATCAACATTTATGTATAATATGAGATGAAACATATTACATACCTTAGGATCTGTGTCATACAAGTGTTCGACAAATTATTCATAACCTTTAAGTTCACTAGCAGCAATGTAGCGGAGAGAAGATTTTCTCTTGATCCTTCATAAAATCATTTATTTTCCTTTTCTAATAGAGGTTCATCATAAATACCATCATTTTCCCCATCCTCATCCGGTTGTGAAAAAAAATCTTGGATCATTTGATTTGTCCCATCATCCTCTTCCATGAGATCCTCATTTTCTTGGTCATGACATTCCTCAGCTTGTACAACATCATTTCTACTAATACTTGGTGCAATATTTTGTGGAAAGTTAGAGGGTAACTCTAACTTTATAATTACAAACAATCGTGCAAAATTAGTGTATGCTATAAAAAACATTCAAACAATATATATACATATATATATATAATTTTATATAAAATTGAAAAAAAAAAAAAAAAAAGATAAAATGTATATAGCTAATTACCATGGGACGATATTCATTCGATCTACCATCAATGTGCCCATATTTCCTACAATGTTTTTTTTTTTTTGCTATTAAAATTCTTACGAGACGTATGAGGCAACATTTTTTACAAGGGCAATAACGTATACCATCACCCTTTTCACCCGCTTTACTTTTTTCCCCACCTCTAACTATATTCTATGACATTCTTCCACACAACTTTTGCAGAAAAATACCCTTTTGGAACTGTCCTTGTTATAGAAATATTGTCGCAACATCTTTAAATCATCAAATATTTAATAGTTCAATTTTAGGTCACAATCGTCGCAATTGCAAGGACCATGACCTAAAACATTTCTTTTTTTTACCTATTTATTTGTCATATTTAATGGTCATTTTTAACATTCACTTATAACAGTCATTCATCTCTCTTGCAACGAACGTTGACCATATTAATTAAGACAAAGTACATTCATCAAGATAGAAATGAATACGGGGTGGATTTAGAAAAAAATTGAATAATTGAACTTTTTCTCTTGAATGTTGCGACGAAAGAGTACTTTCGTCACAAGTGGTCGACACAAATTTTTCAATATGTAGTAGTGATAGGTGGACGGAGTGTAATAAGTAGAATGACCACCCATTTGAGCACTTTCTCTTGGAAAAGTGAATTCGTAGGAAGGAATATTCCCACCTCCTACCATAAGAGTTGTTTGAGGAATGTGACTCACACCAAACGAAAAGGGAGAATAAGGAGGTAGCATGCCCCGAGAGCCAAAACTAGGATTCACATAAGGAGACGAGACAAAGGATGGAAAGTGTGAAGACATGGCTAGAATACCATGAGAAAAATGATTAAAGGCCGAAGGTATTGACTGAGTATCATAATTTTTCATACCATTATGAAACACAGACGGATTTGTCCCCACAAAATGAGTGACTGTCATGGGGGAGGTAGCACTAAATGAGGGAGCCAAAGGGACTCCACTATCCATGATAATGAAAACTCACAGCGCAATATAAATACTAAGGTCAACTAATAAATAGCTCGCCAAAATAAAATAAAATAAAGGCCAATATGCACACAAACAGGATAAAGTGGCTGAAAGGGGCCTCCCTCCCTAAAGTAGGTATGGATCACCGAAGAGGGGCCTGAGACTCCCTGCTAAAGATAAGAGGTATCAAAATTAGTTATAAGGGCCCTCATGGGCTTAACAACCAGTCGGTCAGATACCCTGGAGAGGTAATAATCCATAAAGGTTGTGTGTTGTTTGACCCTTATCTGACCCAGGGTACTTACAGAATAACCCCTGTAAGTAACCTATGTGGTGCCTAAGTAAATCAACTAAGTAACCATGATATAATCGATGCACCGATGAATAGTCATAAGTCAGGTCCACCGTATGGGCAAGGCAACAAACCCCAAAACCTTGAAAGCACCACCTCTCATAGAGGTAAGCGTACTAGCAAGATCCTCATATATGAATAGATCCACATAAATATATCTGACGCTAAGAAGGTATCAAGGAGATATCCCTTCAACCAAACCCATGCGACCTCGTGCTTAACTACGATGTAAGAGGTGTCTCCTGATATTACCGATTATACAATGGATTTCTCCACTCCCTTAGTCAGACACATATGTTGATTTAATAACCTTGGAGAAGTTTACTCACAAAATCTTATTCCAAGGCTCTAAATCCTAAGCTAGCTTGTGCACCCTAGAAAAATAAAATCATTACTATTCAATTTTAAATTATAGTGTTACTTTTAGTGGCTTTGTTTACTCAAAAATTTGTGGTCATGAAACTGGTGATGTTATGACTCAGCAAGTAAAATAAATGAATATGAATACAATGCAAAGTCCTAATTTCAATTCCCAATAAATTATATGAATTTCAAAATGAAATTCTCAATTTAGTTCTGCAATTCCAAATAAGATGCAATCTTTCTTTGAATGTACTAAGATTAATGATAAGGACTCAAAAGATCAAATTCCAACAATGTAAAATGCCTAATATTTTTTGTATTTTCAATATAAAGAATGAAAATGCAAGGACTGAACAACAGCTTGATAAAAAAATCTATTGTATGTAAACAGAGACAAACCAAGTAGGATACCAAGGAGAAAACACCCAACACAAGATGCAAGGAAAATCAAATGAAAAGGATGATGAGAAAGGTACCGCCAAAAAATTCAACCAAAGAAAGGTTTCTCATCATTCCACAGACACTTAATAGTCATAACAGAGACCCAAGAAGACTTAGCAATCATAAAAACCGAACCAACAACCATGAAACCAAAGAACCAAGCAAAAAAGGGTGATGTATGTGTTTTTTCATGAGAAAAGTGCATATATACACCTCTTGCAGGAGTACAACATCCGTATGTACGCGACTGTTAAGCAAAAACCCGCATATATGTGTTAAAATGTAGTCAGGCTAAAGAGAAGGATAAGAAACTCATACTCAAAATGTACAGAGCATGTCAAACAATCATACGACAAGAAAGTCAATATAAACAAGAGTAATCTAAAGATAAAAACACTTCAAACCCCAAAAAAGGAGATTTTTTCCCTAGTATGGTCGCCAATTCTATTACGAGTAAAATCTCTCTATGGATGATCTAAAAATATCTTTTATGTGACTATAGTTGAGTTATTTTGCATGTATTGATTAACCAATTAGGAATCTTAAAGAAGGAGGAAGAAGTATAGAAGAATCATAATAGCCATATAGACATATGCAGATATGAACTAAACCATAAAATAACAGCAAACCGTAATAGAAATGTGATAACGGAGTTCGTCAATCTCGCCTACGTCTCTAGGCCTTGTCTCAGTGGGCTTTTTTTTTTTTTTGAATCATTACAAGTACATCATGATAGTGCCAAAATTTTACAACAATGATCTGGATGTTTTCTACCATATCTCATGAACCCATCAAACTGTCGGCACCCAAATCGGATGAATGAGGCTCCCATAAATGGCCCGCAAAGGTGTGCTCCTCAATAGCTTCCATGCATGACAATGGCTTTGTCTCAACAATATGGCACCATAAACCTATTCTTAACCACCTCCATGCATCCCCATGGCCTCAAGAAAGCCTGGTTTATATAGATCTGAAGTTGGTAACCATCTCCCAACTTACTCCCAAGATTTGGCCTCATAAAGGGCCCAATATCTCCCAATATTGGCCAAAATCTCCAAAATCTGCATAAAAATCCATTAAAAAATCTTATTATAAGGTTTATAACCCACTTCTGCACATATGGGATCCCATCATGTGGCTAAGCGCTCAATTGTTGGTGCGTTGAACCCCTCCATACCCAGCTCCTAGTTACATGCATCGACCATGTGTCCCAAGCCCAAGGCTCACGTGCTAACATACCTATTTAAGCCCACCAAAATAAGTTAGTGGTTAATCCCTTGGTTAGTAGGATAGCCCAACCGACTGGGTCTTAACCCTACCTCTGCACACAACCATTATACCTCGATTTTGGTCATATGTAATCCCAATAGAATCAGGTCTGGAGCCAATTTCGCGCACCACAAAATGTGTCAACGGTCATGTGCCATGCATAGAACTGGGGCTACACCGTATCAACTGCACGCTGAAAAACCAGAGGACAGGGTCACATTACCCTAGAAATGTGTTAAGGTATCCTTTAGGGGTCGGGGCTTAGACCCAGGCCTTTCTCCACCATTCCGTCTACACATCACTTTAAAACAAAGTTCGATGCTATGGTTTACAAGCACCACCCGTAGGCAAGTTGGCTTGTTCAACCTTGCCAAGGCGTAGCCTGGTGGGAGGTTCAGTGTTCGAACCTTGTAACTCCAATATTTTTCCATAACCAAAGTAGCCAATACCTAGGTGCCACATGGCAGCCCATGTCTGGGCCACATGGCACCGCTCCATTTGCAGAGAACAGAGCCACGTCTTAGCCATCCAATGGTCCACTTGTTTTCCACATCACTCCCATGTCATATGACCATAACCTACCACATGTCACTATATGGACAGGACACATGTCACCGTACAGGAATGCCACATGTCACCACTGCAAGGGTGACACCTATCACTCCTAGATTGGTCCAACTGTACCTGCCACATCAACGTTCATACCCCCAGTCACCCTGCAACGTGTCACCTATAGAATCTTTCACGCCAATACTAACTATGCCTGCCATATCAGTTGTACGGAACCTACCATGTTAGTTGTACAGACCCTACCACATCAGTTGTATGACCATACACCCTGTACAACTAGTTGCCACGTGACACTATACGGACTGTACAGTCAGCATTTTTTTTGCCTATTTGGAAAAGTGAATAAAACGCAATAGTAGGAGCATACGATGTTCGTTTGAGCCCATTTAAGTTGCTTTGGGTTCGTATCGATGATGCCTACGCACACGTCCGTTTTGTAGCCATTCTAAGCCCCATCAAGCTCTTGGATCCAAATATGGATCAATGGCTAGGGGTAAACCACAACAGATGGAAATGACTATAGAAATCAACTCTAATCTTAGGTATGCTATATAAAAAAATAGGCTAGCAAGACAAGATAAAATCCCTACCTCATCTAGACATTCGATGAAGTCCACCATTGAGCACTAGACTCAAAACAATACACCTGCGACTTGTCCCCAACAACCAAGAAACACAAGAATATGGTGATAAAATATCATGTTAGCACATTCAATAGCATAATCCATCAACATTCATAACAAATACGCCCATGGAATAACAATTCAAATATTTGCAAGATATTAATTGAACAAGAAAAGAGTATTTCTATTAAAATGTAGTTAATAGAAGTGAATGAATTACAAACTGTCATGTCGGCATGGTTCAGAATCAAGAAACTAAGTCCCTTCCAACTGGGCCTCCACCACTTCAATCCTCCACTAAAGGAAAGCTCATATAAAAGAAAAAATGAGGCTCTCAATCAAGTAGGGAAGATCTTGGGGGTTGAACAATGTGTTTATACTTAAAAGGAAAAAGGGATGCAGACTCAATATGAAGTGAATAATTTCTCCAAAGTAACATTTCTCTCAAAGTTGAATTCTTCTCCTCCTTTTCCATAGCTCCGATTTGGCCCATTTGTAGCCTTCAAGTGGAACTGAAGGGTCGAGTCAGAATGTTTCCAGTATATGGAAGGTCAAAGATCATGGATCTCGTGACGTGACATGGAAACCCGACACTATTTTTTAATTTTAGACACAAAACCCAATGTACGTGAGTTGTAGAGGTGCAATCTGCGTATCTGCATGTTGTACAATAGGAAGGGCGTTTATATGTGGAAAAATAATTTTTTTATATATGGGATTGCAAAAAGGGACTTCAAGTCTGCATAGGCAAATGGAAAAAGGCCTTCTATGCAAATTTGCATAGGGTGAGGCAAATCTTGCTATAACAATGTCTACATCCCACCTGACATAATCAAGTCCAAGTCGACTAAGCTAAATAATATCATCAATAATCATCAAGGCACAATAGAATTCTAATAAACCAACACATGTAACATAAAATTCCATGGCACAAGAGAACTTAAATACTAAATCCATCTAACAACGACATAAGTCGATGCATAATAATCTACTTATTTGATTTTTATGGTGCAAAAAATATCTACTTATCTTCCAGGTGCACGATGAAATCAATCATCAAATTACAAAAAATCAACATCATTATCAAGATAAGAAAATGATCCATTTGCCATATTAGCATATTCACTTATTGATCATGCGCGCAAATAATCCAATCATAAGGAAATCATAAATGAAAGCACTCTAATATCAATCAAGCTAATTATCAACGCAGGGTAAATACATTCATTATTTTTATTTGCACAAAAGTCTAAGATCTAACCATCAAAAAAATCCCTAAGCACAGGAAGCCAAACTCTAAAATCATCATTTAACACATATAAATTGGTGCACCAATAATCTAAGTACTTAATTAATCACCTACGTTAAATTCACATCATCTTAAATTGAGGCAGAAGAGTACATTAATTAATTTATGGCACAAGGATATCTAAGGTCTAACAATCATTCACTATCAAAATTCCTAACACGCAAGAATTCTAAACACAACCAGTAATAAATTGCCTTAAATCATGGCGCAAGAAACCATAACACTTAATAAATAGATTTAAACCAAGTGTTGCATATCCATGGGTCCAATTTCTCCATTCATTATCCATTTTAAAGACACTTTTAATATGGTGTTCTAAAAGGTCTACAATAAAATCAAGTAAATGGAAATATGAGGATAGTTAAGATTCTAAACACCAGACTTCCTCCTATTATGTATTTTATTATTTCTTGTCTCGGCACTGTCTAAATTATGAATTGGGAGAGGTGGTTTAATACCACTATAACCATAAGTCGCAAGTACAATTTAACGAAAAATGATTACACTTTAATTGTTGGATTTCAATCCTAAGTTCCTAAGAGTTGAATACAATATGAACATCATGTTAGTATGGGAAAATTAAGCGATTTAAAAAAAACTCAATCATGTAGCAACACATCTTCTCAAAAACAGTGATAACGGGGGTATAGCCCAAATATTAAATTAAGTAATACAAAGACTTAATAAGAAATCATTCATACAGAAGTCTACTAACCTAAGTAAAGGAATAACATCAAGGAAGAAAGAATTCTTGTTCTTTAAAAAAAAAATCTTAGATGCAAGCACTGGAAACACGCACAAACGTCGGTGTAGACCATTAATTACCATGAAATTATTGTAAGATACCCCCTGGCATAATGCTAACCATTAAGGTGCAAGAAAAATTTTGACATTGAACTCCAATCACACTTGGAAAAATTATCACAAACATTCCTAGAAAAAGTGCCCGAAAATCATTGAAGGAGAAAGTCCATGCAATGCAGAGATTGAGACCATGATTTGCTGAGGTATGGAGAGGAAATTCGTTGGTATATGACACCCCCAAACGCAAGGTGGAATCACTAAAATGCAGTGAGAGAGGATGTTTTAGAACACTAAGTAAGACACCCCAAGACACTGGGTGGAAGCACCATTTTATTTGCATAAAAAATGTTTCAAAAGGTTGGGTGAAGGCCTAAGCCACTCGCCAACCTTGAGCACAGATTGCAGGTAGTCTAGGAAAGCAAACATAGAGGTATGGAATACAAATCTTTGCGGAGAGGGGTCAACATGTAGGGATATTGCACCCTCAAATTCGTTGAGTGAAGTAGAGTGAAAATCGATGCACAGTGAGGGTAAGTTCATCGGACAAGCAGGGAGTTGTTGGGTAAAAGTTTAAGAATGAATTTGTTGTGAAAAACTACTAGTAATTGTGGATTTTTGGGGATGTGAAATGTTGAGGTGAAAGAAATGGTTTACAATCTAGCAAGTCCAAGGTTACAGATGAATTTTTGGGAAAATTAAAGGACAAGTAAAGGTAAAAGGTACCTTGATAATCAAGTAAGCAACAACCACAATAACAAATGCAGAGGGAAACCTTCACCAAAATTGCAAGAAAAAAAACAAACAACCCTCAATGTCCAGAACCGAAAGAATTACACCTACAATAATAATAAATTCATGGAGATCTAATATTCCCAAGGGGGTGGGAAAAAATTTACAATCGTTGTGTCAAGGGGTGCGATTTCTCTATGTAGAAACATGAAAATCGGCTTAGAAGAAAATAATTTGATGGGCCAAAATGATTCTATGACTGTGCACGTGAAAAGTTGGAACAAAAACACCAAGCCTATTCACTTTCTAGGAAACCATGAAATCAAGTTGAGTAGGAACACAAGGGAAATGAAAAACACAAACATCTCTAAGTTATAAGTTGAAGGTCAAGGTAAAGGTAAGTGTAAAGGAAATAACCAGCATGACCGAGAGAGGTATTAGGACCATCATTGCATTGCGCCATGGGAAAAACACAAAGAGAGGATATGCCAAATGCCTCACTAAGAATGGATCAAACACAAAGAGAGAGGAACATCCAAACACGGAGATAAGAAAATCCAAGGTGCAGATATATAGAAAACAAAATCCAAGGCATAGAGATAGAAAAGAAAACCAATTCATCAAAATTTAATCTCATCTAACCACCTCATGTGATCTTTCCAACCATAACAAAAATCCAATACGATATCAACAATACATGAATCTGTGTGCAATTTCTAACTAAATTTCTAACTAAGGCGTAGCGTAACCAAAGGCAAAAAATCCAAAGTGGTTGTCCCATGCTTGCGCTCTATCTAGCTCCTTCTTGATAACTGCTAAGACCTCACTGGTACCTCCAAAGAAACGTTATGGGTACTCTTCTTCCCCCTGAGCTACCTGAGTCGCAAAGGGGCCAAGAACATGAACCAGAGAAATATATCTCCCAGCTCGCTTGACAAGGTTGAGCTACCACTCTCTATTTGAGTTGGCTATCCCAACTCCCACAAGAAAAACCAGTCAAGAAAAATTTGGCAACATAACCTTACACATATCAGTCATGATCCTTCCTTTTCCTTGTCATTACTTTAATAGATTTCTTTTAGTGATCACTTGCCAAATGCACGTTAAATTCTTTTTATTAAATTTTTATTAGGAAATATTCTCCCTTGTACACTTGTCACCTGATCTCATAGCTGGACCAGGAATTCATTTTATTAAATAAGTTAATTTTCCAATTTCCCTCACCCACCTAAAAGCATTCCTAAAAACTCTCCTTGTTGTCTGTTTATTCCCTCAATTTCCCTTAATGAATGATGCATTTCTTAAAGCTTAGTTGAGTTCTAATCCAGAAAGTTCTCTAGACTAGATTCCTTTCTATGCTCCACATTCCTTTTGCATTGAATTTTCCTTTTTTGTTTAAGTTCCAAATTAGCAGGTCTTTGCACATATTATTAAATAATTTTATTAGATATTTCATTTCTCCTTTAAATCCTAAATTTGTTTTTTTTTTCTTCATACCCCCTTTATTAATTTCTTAATTAATTTTTAGTCCTCATAACCTACTTAAACCTAGGATTTAATTTCAACTAGGATTAGAAAATTTTTAAGGGAAAAATTATAATTAATAAACTTTGCTCGTACATAATTATTTTAAGGTTGACCATGTCAAGGTAGATATTGTTTTCTAGGAACCTAGGTTCATTGCCTCACCTGTGTTTAAAAATCATGACGTACCCTTAAAGATATTCTACGTGTTCCAAGGGTGCCACTCTCCTTTATTCATGTTTCATTTATGGGACATGCCCTTCAAGATGAACTACATGCTCCAAGGGTGTCACTTGCCTTTTGAATTTTTTTTGTAGACGTCCAATCCTTGGATTCAATACTCCATCAAGCGACCTTGTGGGATACTAAGGGCCTCTAAGAAGTAAGGACCATGCCTTATTGCATGCCCTTTAGAATCTTCATGAGAGACTGTCTCAGTCTTCCCTCATGACATCGTGGATCTCTTGAACTAGGTAATCATTAACCTACAGTTCGAGCCACGACGAGAGTGTTAGTAGGCTGTGGCAGGGTTGCTACCACACCTCTCCCTCAATATCTCTCGTTGTCATGCATGACTCCTTTGCATCAAATGTGAGTCTGATTAGCAAGAAATCATCAGCTTGCATCCATCAAAGAAAACTTTCAACGATCCATAAACAACATCATAATATACCCACTCATATGTCACATATTTAATAACAGAAATACTCAAACCATATATAGTCCACTCCATGACTCAATCCTGAGTCCAAGGAGGTCCATCGATGCCATCAACATCCCCAATCTGTCAAGTGTCCTACACACTAAGGAGAAACCATTCAATAGCACCTGTCGATACATATATAATCAAATAACATATCATCATATCCAAAACTTTATCATCAAAATCTATAAGCGAAGCAGTCAATCATATAATGAACCGGATCACTTGCATGCAAGTGTCCTCAAAGAATAAGTCACATCAAGTGTGTGCAAGAGAAGGATGTTACATACACCCCCTCTTGTTTTAAACTTCATCCCAAAGTTTCATTGTATACAAGTGTAGAAATAAAGTATCTAACAATATTTAAATGTCTAGTTATAAAAAAAATGGAAATTGTTGATGCATATCATATGCGTCCTCCAAGGTAGTCGAGTGTGGACTATAATTGTCCCACTAGACCTTGACCTGATCGATTGTTCGATGCCATATCTGTCTAATGCGATGGTCCATAATTTGGATTGGCTCCGCCGTGAGAGCACCCTCGTCTGATACCTACAAATAACTCATGTCAATCATATGTGTAGGATCACTAACATAATGTCTCAAATAGATACGTGAAAAACATTGTACATACACCTCAAAGAATCAGGCAAGTCTAGTCGATAGGCCATGGTCCCCTTCCTTTACACAACCTCAAAAGGTCCCATGAACCTAGGAGAGAGCTTAGCACCCTTTCCAAACTTGATCGAACTCGTGTGCGGTTTCACCCGTAAGAAGACTCGATTACCAACTTTGTAACTAATGTCAATGCAATGCACATTAGCATAACTCTTATGTTGATCCTGCACTTCCTTGATCCTTTGTATTATTGTTTTCATTTGATCTTCCATTTCTTTGATCACTTTTGTTCCTACCAGGCCCCTATCCTCAAGTTGATCCCAACTCAAAGGCGTCTGACATAGTCTCCTATAAATAAACTTAAATGGTGCCATATTACTGGTGCTTTGATAATTGTTGTTGTATGCAAACTCTACCATTGGAAATAACTCTTCCCAATATTTATGTTGGTCCATCACATATATACGCAACATATCCTCCAAGCTTTGGTTCGTTTGTTCTATTTTCCCATTTGTCTTCGGGTGATATGTAGTACTAAAGTTAAGCTGGGTTCCCATGGACTATTGGAAACTAGTCCAAAATCATCCTGTAAACATTGATCCTCGATCGGATATGATCCTCTTAGGCATGACATGAAACCTCACAATATCACTGATAAAGACTCTAGCTATGTCAAGCGACTGATACATAGCACACACAGGGATAAAATGTGCACTCTTCCTCAGAGTGTCAACTACCACAAAAATTGAGTCGTCCCTCCTTGTCATCAGCGGCAATCCAAAAATGAAGTCTATCGAAATGACCTCTCATTTTGATTCTGGAATAGTGTGTGGTTGTATTAATCATGTCAGATGTCTATATTCATCCTTCACTTACTGACATTCTAGACATATTTCCACTGTAGTACCAAGCACAAATGTTTGTTATGTTCTTCCATCGTCTAAGAATATATCAAAATATCATCAATTAATACTTGAGCAAACTTGTTCAAGTATTCACGGAACACTGTATTCATGAAGATCATGAATACTCTTGGGGAGTTTGTAAGTCCAAATGGTAAAACTGTAAAATTGTAATGTCCAAACCTCATATTGAAGGAGGTCTTAGGAATGTCTTCATCCTTGATCTGTAACTGGTGATACCCTAATCTCAAGTCGATCTTCAAAAACACCCTCGCGCCCTTCATTTGATCAAATGGATCATCTATTCTTGGAAACATATATTGGTTCTTGATCATTTCCTTGTTCAATTGATGATTGTCAATGCATAGTCTCCACAACCCATCCTTCTTTCGTATGAAAATAACAGGTGCACCCCACGGTGACACACTTGGGCATATAAGTCCTAGGTCCAACAACTCCTTTAGTTTCATTATCAACTCATGTAAACCAAGGGTTGACATCTGATAAGGTTTTCTTGCTATCGGTTTAGTTCTCGGTTTTAGGTCGATGGTAAATTACAAATCCCTCTCAGGCGGCAACTCTGGTAACTCCTCTGGGAAGACGTTTGCAAATTATCGTACTTTCAGAAGGTTTTCTAGTCCTTTCGCCACGCCCTTTTCATTCAACACAAGGATTGCATATAACTTGCATCCCTTGCACATGATCTTCTGAATTTGTAGGGAAGAGATGAATCTTATGGAAACTCCCTGGTTCCTTCCTACAATCATACGTCTTTGTCCCTCATCATCAACCAAACTCAATCATTTTGTCTTATAGTTGAGTATCGCTTCATGTGATTCCAATCAGTCCATATTGATCACAATGTCATAAGATCTTAAGATAGTGACGTACATGTTACCCTTCGTGACAAAATCTCCTAGGTTAAGGCTACATGCTATAACCCTTCCTCCGACCTTCTTCTTGCTTCCCAAAGCCATTTTCATGTAGCTAAAATTGTCCTGTTTGACTTCCTCTACCTTAATTATTTTTAGCGCTCCACTAGAAATACAGCTCTCTATAGCACCTCGATCTATCAAAATATTAAATTTCTGGTCAGCGACAATACCTTCCATCTTGAGCACAATAGACTAGTGCTCGGCCTAGCAGTTATTCACGATTGCGTGAATCTGATGGGCCTTTCCAAAATCTCCTACTGTGGTGGGTTCAGCTGATCTAGTTTCTTTGGCCCTCTCAACTTGGTAGTCACGCTGGTAATGTCGCTATCCACATGCCTAACATCCGGTCTTCGATCCCGAACTGCTACTGCTGCGGTCGACGCTATTGTTGGTGTTGTGGTCCTCTGTATGGATTCTATTGTTGAGGCGTCGGTCATCGTGGTGTAGTGAATGTGGATCCTCTAGGAGTGCCTCGATACCCTGATGGATGTCTATTTTTTGTCTGATATGGTTGCACACCAAATGTCTCTAGTTCCGTCGGCCTCACGAGAGTCTTGATCTACCCCGACTGATGAGATCCTCCTCAGCTATGAGTGCCTTCTGGACAACATCGTGCAACATCTAAGGCATTAAAATCCTCACTCTCACACGAATGGTGACATTAAGGCTGAATACAAACTTATTGACCTTAATCTTCTCAGTGTTCAGATACAGGTCATATTGAAGCAACTCCATGAAATAGGCCCTGTACTCGGGAATCGTATGGACACCCTGTGATAAGGCGTCGAACTCATTGAGTTGAATCTCAATGAATTCTTTAGATATATACCTCCCCCGGAACCGCTCCTCGAATAGTTCTTATGACACGTCTTCGACGGCCATGTTCAAATGCAACAGGAGCATCTTCCACCATAAAAGAGTGATCCCCTTCAGTTGAAAGACCGCCATGCATACCTTCATGTTGGAGGTATAGTCGTGAAGTGAAAATAACATCGCCATATTCTTCAGCCATGCCCTGGCAGTTGCGTCATTCATGGCACCAAATAAATCAAGAAACTTGACCTTCTCAAGTTCTTTGTGAATGATACCAGTATTGACTACAGCGCACAGTGGACCCTTAGTGGCTACTAGTGCCCTGGTCTCATCTCTATCCAAATGGATAATCAATCCCTCTAACATCATATGAAATGACCTCATCAACCCAACCACATCCCCCAAAGCTATATGTTCCTATCCTACGACTTGTTCTTCTCCTTGGGGGTTAGACCCCTTGGGCATGAATGCTAATGGAGGCCTCACACCTCCTCCCCTAGCACCACATTATATTCCTCCACAACGTCCTCTAATCATGATTACCTGCACGAATACAAATCAATTTAATTAGTGATAAATTATAATCCCAAGTCATGGGTTGAACCCGCTCTGATACGATATGTAATGACCCAGTTGTTACAACAACCAAGCGATGTACAACATGTCAATTGTTTTTTCTTTTTAACTTTGTGTTAAGAAAATTAAAACATCATAACAATTAGTCAACATCGTCGACACATCAATCACATAAATTAATGAAACAATAATAATGAATCAATAATCCAATATGAAACATTGTCGACACCTCGTCACCACAAACCATGACACACACATAAATGTATTATCATATTAATTAACATCATCCCAACATCATTGCATTCTACCATTAACAACAACGCATAACAATACAATTCTTAAACATTCAATGCATCACATAAGGAACATCATCATATGTCACAAAGAAATTATATGATAACATAACGAATCACAAGGATCGTAAATATAATCATACGAAACACATAATATACTACCCTCCCAACCTACCCTACAAGGTTAGGACCTCCAGGACACATAAACAATGCTCAAGCCTAGGTTCCAATTAATTTTAACCATTTAAGGGCTCAAGGTTGGCGACTGTTTTGAGGAACAATGAGGTGTCTACATCCCACCCAACACAATCAAGTTCAAGACGACTAAGGTAAATAAAATCATCAACGATCATCTAGGAACAACAACATTCAAATAAACCAACACATGTAACATAAAATTCCATGGCACAAGAGAACTGAAATACTAAATCCATCTAGTAGCAACATAATTCGAGGTGCAATAATCTACTTATTTAATTTTTATGGTGCAACAAATATATACTTAACTTCTAGGCATGCGATTAAATTAATCATCAAATTACAAAAAATCAATATCATTATCAAGGTACGCACATGATCCATTTACTAGACTAGCATATTCACTTACTAATCATGAGTGAAAATAATCCAATCATAGGGAAATCATAAATGAAAACACTCTAATATGAATCAAGTTAATCATCGACATAAGGTAAATACATCCATTACTTTTTATTTGCGCAAAAGTCTAATATCTAACCATCATAAAAATCGATAAGTGTAGGAAGCCAAACTCTAAAATCATTTAACAGATTCTCCTCTAACCTCACGCATTAGGGGGCATCTGTTAGAGCAAGATTTGCCTCACCCTATGCAATCTTGCAGAGAGGGCCTTACTCCATTTCTCTATGTAGACTTACTTTCCCTGATTGATGAATCTAGAAACAAATATAAATATTTTTCCACTTGTACAGACCTTACAAGTTATACATCATGCATATACACTGGCTACTCCATTACATCCCGCGTACATCAGGATTTGTGCTAGAAAATCAAAATTTAATGTCGGGTTTCCATGTCACGACAGGAGATCTCTGATCCTTGTCCTTCCATATTCTAGAAACGTTCTGACTCAGCCCTTCAATTACATTTTGAAGGCTATAAAGAAGCCAATTCCGAGCTATGGAAAAAAGAGAGAGAATTCAACTTTGAGAGCAAAGTTACTCTGGAGAAATTATTACTTCATTATTGAGTATGCATCCCTTTGTCCTTTAATTCTGAACACAGTGTTCATCCCCAAATAGTTTCCCTTATTGATGGAAAACCTCTTTGTCTCCCTTATATGAGCTTGCCTTTGGTAGAGGATTGAAGTGGTGGATGCCCAGTTGGAAGGAACTCAGTTTCTTGGTTTTGAACCATGCTGATACGGAAGTCTATAATGTTTTCTCTTCTGTTGATCATTTATTAATAGATATACTCGTTTCTCGTCCAATTGATATCTTGGAAATATATGAATTGTTATCCACGGGCATGTTTGTTTTGTATATTAATGGATTATGCTATCTAATGTGCTAACCTTTTATATTATCACTATATTCTTGTTCTGCTTGTTTGTTGAGAACTTGTTGAAGGTATAAAGTTTTGGGTCGAAGTGCTCAACGGTGGACATCATAAAACGTTTGGACGAGGTAGGCCTCTTTCTTACCTTGCTTGCACATTGGTTTATATAGCATACGTTGGAATTGAGTTGATTTCGGTAGTCATACCTGTCTGTTGTAGTTCACCCTAGCCATAGTGAGATTTTCCTCATAACAACCAATAATCTAAGTACTTAATTAATTACCTACCTTAAATTCACATCATCTTAAATTTAGGCGCAAGAGTACATTTTTAATTTATGCCACAAGGATATCTAAGGTCTAACAATCATTCACTATAAAAAAATTCCTATCGTTCAAGAAGTCTAAACACAACCAATAATAAATCGCCTTAAATCATGGTGCAAGAAAACATAACACTTAATGAATCAATTTAAACCAAGGGCTACATATCCATGAGTCCAATTTCTCCATTCATTATCCATTTTAAAGACACTTTTAATATGGTGCACAAAAAGGTTTACAGTAAAATCAAGTAGATGGAAATTTGAGGATAGTTAAGATTCTAAACACCAGACTTCCTCCTATTATGTATTCCATTATTTCTTGTCTCGACACTGTCTAAATTATGAATTACGAGAGGTGGTTTAATACCACTATAACCATAAGTCACAAGTACAATTTAACGAAAAATGATTACACTTTAATTGTTGGATTTCAATCCTAAGTTCCTAAGAGTTGAATACAATATGAACATCATCTTAATATGGGAAAAATAAGCGCTTTTAGAAAAAAAAATCAATTATCTAGCAACACATCTTCTCACAAACAGTGATAAATGGGTTATAGCCCAAATCTTAAATTAATTAATACAAATACTTAATAAGCAATCATTCAAATAGAAGGCTACAAACCTAAGTAAAGGAATAGCATCAAGGAAGCAAGAATTCTTGTTCTTAAAAAAAAACTCTTAGATACAAGCGATGGAAACACGTAGAGACGTCATTTTAGACCATTAATTAGCACAAAATTCGTGAAATATACCCCATGGCATAATGCTAACCATTAAGGCGCAGGAAAAACACTGACATCGAACTCCAATCACGCTGGGCAAAATTATCACGAAAATTGCTGGCAAAAATGCTTGAAAATCATTGAAGGAGAAAGCATTGAAGGAGAAAGCATGTGGAACGCAGATATTGAGGCCACGATTTGTTGAGGTATGGAGAGGTAATTCACTGGTAGGTGACACCCCCAAACGCAAGGTGGAATCACGAAAATGCAGTGAGAGAGGAATTTTTAGAACACTGGGAAGACACCCCAAGACTCTGGGTGGAAGCACCATTTTCTTTGCAGAAAAAAAAGGTTTCAGAAGGTTGGGTGAAGGCCCAAGCCACTCACCGACCTCAAGAATGGATTGCAGGTAGACTGGGAAAGCAAACACAAAGGTAATGAGTCCAAATCTTGGAAGAGAGGGGTCAACACGCAGGGATCTTGCACCCTCAAATTTGTTGAGTGAAGTGGAGAGAAAATCGATGCGCAGTGAGGGTACGTTCATTGGACAAGCAGGGAGTCGTTGGGAAAAAGTTAAAGCATGATTTTTTTGTGAAAAACTACTAGTAACTGCGGACTTTCTGGGATGTGAAATGCTGAGGTGAAAGAAACGGTTTACAATCCAGCAAGTGCAGGTTACAGTGATGAATTTCTGGGAGAATTAAAGGACAAACAGAGGTAAAATGTACCTTGATAATCGAGTAAGAAGTGACCACAATAACAAATGCAAAGGGAAACCTTCACCAAAATCGCAATAAAAAAAACAAACAACCATCAATGACGAGAACTGAAGGAATTACACCGAAGGTAATAATAAATTCACAGAGATCTAATACTGCCAAGGGGGCGGGCAAAAATTTGCAATCGCTATGTCATGGGGTGCGATTTCGCTATGTAGAAACATGAAAAATCGCCTTAGAAGGAAATAATTTGATGGGCCAAAATGATTTTATGACTATGTTTGAACAGTTGGAATAAAAATGCCAAGCCTCTTTGCTTGTTGGGCAACCACGAAATCAAGATGAGTAAGAACACAAGGGAAATGAAAAACGCAAACATCTCCAGGTTAAAAGTTGAAGGCCAAGGAAAAGGTAAGTGTAAAGGAAATAACCAGCATGACGTAGAGAGGTATTTGGATCGTCTTTGCATTGCACCATGGGAAAAACGCAAAGAGAGGCTATTCCAAAGGCCTTGCTAAGAATGGAGAAAAAACAGAGAGAGGAGCATACAAACTCAAAGATAATAAAATCCAAGGTGCAGAGATATATAAAAAAAAATCCAAGGCGCAGAGATAAAAAAATTCCAAGGTGCATAGAAAAATAACCAAGGTGTAGAGATAGAAATGAAAACCAATCCGTCAAAATTTAATCTCATCTAACCACCTCAAGTGATCTTTCCAACCATAATAGGCACCCAATACGATTTCAGCAACACATGAATCTATGTACAATTTCTAACTAAATTACAATTGAAAATTTTAAAGGCGTACCATAATCGAAGGCGAAGAATCTCAAGTGGTTTTCTTGTGCTTGCGCTCCATCCAGATCCTTCTTGCTAACTATTGAGACCTCACCGGTACCTCACAAACAACGCTAGCCGTACTCTTCTTCCCCCTAAGTCCCCCCAGTTGTAGATGGGCCAAGCACAAAAACCAGAGAAATCTAGCTCCCAGCTCACCTCGCAAGGTCGAGCTACCACTCTCTATTCGAGCTAGGTATCCCAACTCCCAAAAGAAAAACCAGTCAAGAAAAATCTGGCATCATAACCTTACGCATACTAGTCGTGATCCATTCCTCTTTCCTGCCCTTAATTTTGTAGAGTTCTTTTAGTAACCACTTTCCAAATGCACGTTAAATTCTTTTTATTAAATTTCGATTAGGAAATATTCTCCCCCGTACACTTGTCCCCTGATCTTATAGTTGCACCAGAAATTCATTTAATTAAATAAATTAATTTGCCAATTTTCCTCAGCCACCTAAAATCATTCCTAAAAACTCTCCTTGTTGTCCCTGTATTCCCTCAATTCCCCTTGATGACTGACGTCTTTCTTAAAGCTTAGATGGGTTCTAATTAGGAAAGTTCTCTAAACTAAATTCATTTCTATGTTCCACATTCCTTTTGCATTTAATTTCCCTTTTCTGTCTAAGTTCCAAATTATCAGGTCTTTGCACATATTAGTAAATAATTTTTTTAGACAATTCATTTCTCCTTTAAATCCTAAATTTAATTTTTTTTTCTCCATCCCCCCTTTATTAATTGCTTAATTAATTTTTAGTCCTCATAACCTACTTAGACCTAGGCTTTAATTTCAACTAGGCTTAGCAAATTTTTAAGGGAAAAATTATAATTAATAAATTTGCTCATACATAATTATTTTAAGGTTGATCATGTCAAGGTAAGATATTTATTTCTAGGAACCTAGGTTCATTGACTCACTTGTGTTTAAAAATCATGGCGTTCCCTTCAAGACGCACTACATGATCCAAGGGTGCCACTTGACTTTATTTGTGTTTCATTTATGCGACGTGCCCTTCAAGATGAACTACGTGCTCCAAGGGTGTCACTCTTCTTTTGACTCATTTTGGTAGATGTCCAACCCTTGGAGTCAATACTCTGTCAGGCGACATTCTGGGAGACTAAGGGCCTCTAATTAATAAGGAACCTACCTTATTGGATGCCCCTTAGAATCTTCATGAGCGATTGTCTCAGTCTTCCCTCATAGCATCGTGGATCTCTCGAACTAGGTAATTGTTAACCTATAGTTCGAGCCACGGAGGGAGTGCTAGTAGGTTGTGGCAGGGCTGCTGCCACACCTCTCCCTCAATATATATGGTTTTTGTGCATGACCCCTTTACTACAAATGTGAGTTTGATTAAAAAGAAATCATCAGCCGACATCCATCAATGAAACATGTCAATGATCCATAAACAACATCATAATATACCCATTCATATGTCACATATGCAATAACAGAAATACCCAAACCATATACAGTCCACTCCTTGAGTCGATCCAGATTCCAAGGAGGTCCACCGATGCCACTGGAATCCCCAATCTGTCAAGTGTCTTGCATACTCAAGAGAAACTAGTCAATAGAACCTTTCGATACATATATAATCAACTAACATATCATCATATCCACAACATCATCATCAGAATATATAAGAGAAGCAGTCAATCATATAATGAACCGGATCACTTGCACGCAAGTGTCCTCAAAGAATAAGTCACATCAGGTGCGTGCAAGAGTAGGATGTTACAGGGTGATAAATTATCTCTTGAAAGTACCTTAACTTTGATTAACTTGATATTAGTGAGAAATAGAAATGTATAGTGCCATTAAGCATGAATAAAATCAACCATTTTATTTCTTCATTATGTGACAAGATTCCTTAAAAAATTAGAGGACTTAATGGTTAGTTACCTCAAAACTGCCAAGAAACATGCATATGACATGCCATACATTGATTTCAAGTTGTACAGTAACATTGTTGTCCCTAGTTGGTTAGACCTTGAGCCCTATAAACCAAAGAGAGGGGTAGTGGAAGAAGATTTCAGGATTTTGAAGAAGGTTACATCTACAACATCAACATCATCCCCTACTTCATTTTTTTGGAATTCATGTAACAACATTCCCTCCATGGATTAGGTATCTCATAAGAAATAATTGATACCAAATTCTGTATCATTTCCTTATCCCCAAGATTTGAAGAACTAGTCTTACTATAGAGGTTTTTAATTGATGAATTAGGACGTAGTGCAGATTGAATAGGTGAATGATTCAACCATTATCAGTATGCATCCTCTATTAGTTTTGCTCGTTTAACAACAAGATCGTGACTTCAAATCATAGTGGATTGCAAAGGTAGATGGTGTACAGGTCACTCATAATCAAAATCCTAATTCTAAAAATATTGAACATCACATCGATAATATTAGGAACACAATACATTTAATATGTTCAAGCATTATACCAAACATTTATTAGAATAATGGAAAAATGTTTCCCAATAATAAACATGCAACCAACCACTTTATAAAACAAATGTCGAATTAAGAAATACATTTACATTAGTTATTATTAAGGATATTGAATTCACGATGTAATACTATTGACGCATGTTGGTTTCTAGAAGATGGCATGTTACAATTGGTGGGATAAAGTAGCTCTCTATTTTCATCAAATATCTGCTTGCAATATCTTATCTTGAGAAGAGTTTGCGTAATTTTGGGACTACTGAAATATTTTGCGCATCCGAACTCAATCTTGAATCTTGATCCTACAAAATTCAATGAACAATTATTTAACTACACTTGCATACATAACATGAATTCAATGACATAAATGAATTATAAATAAAATATAGACATACTGCAATCGGCATGAGAGAACTTGAAGGACTTGAAACAATATGGAATGAGATGGAATCTGAAGAATTGACCATTTGATATTATAATTCATTTTTCCTGCATTTGAGCGTAAATTGTCATCTTGGGAAGGATAGAACAATCTAACTTCAAAAATAATTTTGAATAACTTTTATAAATTAATGGTTTGTTTAATCATATAAGGAAGCCCCGGTGCATTGTTATAAAAAAAAAACACCTATTCATTAAATTGCAAGAAGCACCAAAGGCTAACCTCCATTATTTCCTCGACAAAGGAAAACCTCCACAAAATTTAAATGCGGATGTTTGCATTTTCATTTTGAAAATTAAATTGGTTTTTAGTGCGTAAGTAATTACATACCACACCATTGTGGTACAAACTATATAGCACACTAATTGAATCAAGTTAGAAAAATAACATGCACTTAATATCGATGCATTGAAATTTATTACAAAAAAATGAATCGGTGTGTTATATGTACAGACCACATCAATGCACTACTCACTATATAGTGCACCGAAAAAGCAAGTTATGAAAAAAAACAATGTGTGAGTTTATCGTTAATATGTCAAAATATACAATGAAAAATGAGCGGTGATTTAAGTTTTTATGATTATAAATGAAAAGCCTTTTCGTTCTTACATTATTTTGCCAAAATTTAGAGGGGATATTTGTGCAAGAGAGATTTAGCAGCAAAGACTTTGGAGTGGGTGGAATTTTTTTGGAAACAAATTTGAAAGGGATTACCATAGGTCACATAAAAATCTACAGAGGATAAATTTCAAGTATATCATTTCATTCTATTAATCATCTTAACATTTCCCCTATTTAATTAAAAAAAAAAATCAATGCATTCCCAAACAAAAAAAAGGTTTCATAGTTACCTTCGATATTGAAATCCCTAATTTCCTCACTTTTTTTTTTCTTTCCTTTTCTATATTGCATAAGGAGAATTTTTTTCTTAAGAATTTTTTTATAGGGTCTGTTTATTTATATATGGGGTGATTCCTATCCATTGTAATGGAACCACTAATTGCATTATATCCCAAATCGGCTTGTCATTGACATTTTTTTTTACAAACTCCTTCGTGATTAGTGGTGCATCATGTACATAGGCAAATCACCAATGCATATTTTCATGTCAACAACACCACTTAATTTAAATTAGAAGTAATATTTTTAAAAAACATTTTCATGTTTGGTAGTGTGCATTGTACATAGATAAGCATCGGGGCACATTTTCTTATAAAGAGCACCATTGAGATTAAAATGGAAATAATGTAGTTTTTAATATGGAAATCACCATGTCTTAAATTTGTTCAGAGGTCGACGATGCATAATAAACAGTACTTAGGAAGTGGTGCTTTTAATAATTCATAAAGCACCAATGTGATACAACAATTTGTAAAACATTTTCAATTTCATAACATCATTGTTGTCATATATTGATGCGTATAAATATGGTTGACGCATCAGTACATATACATATGGTTGATGCACCATTGTGTACAAATTTGTTATATGCATCGGTATCATATTTTGTAAAAAATTACATAATTTTCATATATGATGATTCCTAGATTTTACGTTTTTTAGCGAGATTTTGAAAATTCCAAGGGACAATTGATGGGAAAACCAATACATGCTAGTAGGGCTGTCCAAAAAAGTGTAGAAGGTGATGGTAAAAGAAATGAGCATAAGTGTGTCACAAAAGGATCCATACCAACTACAATGTGCATAGAAGGTATGTAATCATTCATTTATTCTTTTTATTTACATTGAATTTAATTATCGCATGAAATACTAATTTTTAATTGTTTTATTGTAGAAAAAAAAAAAACAGTCAACACATAGGATAGGACGATGAGGAATAAAAGGGTTGATCGTAAAAAAATTTCCTTAATTTATATTTCATGTTTTTTGTGATCTTTATATTTAAATAATTAATTTGCACTTGTCCATGGATGTCTTCTAATAAGTACTAACATACAAAGAGCAACCAAGCCATGAATTGATAGACAGTGGGTGAAGTATGGGTTGTGAGTATATGTTGAAGTATGAAGGTTTAATTGAGCAATTTGTAAGTAGCTTTGTTGTTCAACTTCCCTTGTTTTATAATTAATCAAACAACAAGAAACCTTTATATTAATTATATCAACTTTGTTTTGTCATGGTGTATTAAACATGCATGAAACAAAGTATGGAATACAACCAATAGAAGATATTTTGAGAGAAGGCATGAAGCATGGCTTTGAAATAATGTGTATGGTACTTTATGAAATATTTGATGCTAAGGTATGTTTTTTTATTTAGGCGATCATGTACACTTTATTTATATGTTTGTAGATAAAAAATGGAGAGGAAAAAAATAAAAAACAAGTCAATCAAGAAAACACCAGGTTAAATAACCAAAGTACAATATCACCTACAAATTATGAAGAAATGAGGTATGCATGTAGATCGAGCAATGAAAATAGTTCAAGCGATGAATGAAAATCAATATAATTGAATGTTACTACAAGTTGTATGTTTTGAAATATTTGTCTCCAAAAATCAGGGATTTTATTTAATGTACTAGACATATTGTCCCAATTGCACGAGGACATGTTACCAGTAAGTGTAAAAATTACATATTAGTTGCAATTTGATTATTTTGGACATTTACGTTTTCCCTTTTTGTATGACAACGACTCTCTTATTCATATATAATAAAATGGATTTTTTATTTTATTGCATTGTAAAATGTTGTAAAATGTTGTGTTGATGAATAATTAATATGTGGATGATTTACAATGTTACAAAAAAGAGAGGTGTAATTCATTGGATAATATAGTAATGCAATCATTATATCAAAATGAAATAACAAAAATATAAAAAAATATTATATAAAAATATTTGATTTTGAGATGATTAATTGAAAATTCATACAAAAACAATTAATTAAAATATATACATATCAATGCATTGTATTCTAATGAGCTCACTAGATGGTGTGTACCATAATATAAAAAGCGGTGCGCTTTGATGTGTCATATGAACCGATTCCCATTAATTATACAAACACACCAATGTGAACTATTGATAAAAATCATCGTTCCATAAATGACATAACGTACAATAATACATATCATTTCGAAATTTTACGTCTCCCATGTTTGAAATATGAATTGGTGCTCTAAATATAATGTACACAATAGTGTTTAAATTTAGTTTTCACACTAGGGATCTAAATATAATGTATGTACAAGTGCCTTAAGTATAATTGCATCAACATCTCACCTCGAATATTTAAAATTTCACTACCCTTCGATGCACATAGTAATACAGGAACCTATACATATTAATTATACAAGCATTGAGGCACACACTATCTTAAATGCACCAGGGCACAAGCTAAATTAAACGCACAGGGGAACATGCCAATTTCAATGCACCCATACATACAGAAACTAAAAAGCATCAATGCTCCATATGAAAACAAGAGAGAGATAATGCATAGAAATTATAAGAGCATTGATTCTCTGCATACAACAGAAAAGGAAAAATTGGTGCATAATAATTATAAGCACACCGGTTTGTTTGTCTTGTATGAACGCATTAGGTTAGGTTCGTTAAGAGATCATTGATGCATTTTGACAATAACAGTGTCGAAGAAAAAACCTTTGATACAACCTCTACCCGCCAAAAGTTTTTTATTTATATGGAACATCCATTAAAACCTCTGCTTCAAATAATGGAGGTTTCTTTGAAATTTTTTTAAAATCTTGTAACAGTAAAAACCTCCACAAAAACCTTCACTGCAAGGTGTTTTCCTTGTAGTGAATTACTCCCTATATCCATGACTAATATATCCCAGGAGTATGTAAAATAGCATAATAGGCTAATACATTTCCCATCCTTATTGATTTTAATATATGCAAACAATAACTGACTTATTACAATATTGAATGAATTTATATGCTCTATTACCAAGATCTCTTCACTGATCCTTAGAAGATACATTTTATTTTGTAGGAACAATTTGTTTACCAGGGATTTCGACTAGTAAAAGATCCCAAACTTGTCCCATGGTTTCTTTTCAAATTCTTCACCCAATACATTCAACAATATTGAATCTCCAAGAAAAGGTTGAATCATACTCCTTTCCTTTCTTTTGATTTTCTCCCATTCTTCCCTTAATATACCTGTCAGAATGGTTCATGGGGATACCACTACTCAGTATTCTCAATCTATAGAGAGGTCTTCAATGTTAGGCTTCAAAATATCAAAATTCCAACCATTGAATTTTTGGATCTCTTTTCTTGAACTTCTTTCCATTATGTCAAGCACAACTTTAAATATCTAAGACTTACAACTCCCTTTGAAACTAGGTTTAACTCAGATCCAATATTTTCTCAACCATTTCTCCAGTATGACTCATACAAAGAAACATCTAAGCTACAATACTAGACAATGAGAAATAAATACTCACACTAAACCAACCAGGAAAGCTAAGATATATTTAAGAAAGAAAGAAATGACAATCATGCACAATACATGGATATTTTACCCTATAAACCAAAAACTGGAAAAACCAACATTCTTTGAGCATCTTTCTCTTTTTTTTCTTATTCATTCATTGAATAAATAGTTACATGACTAGCCTTTGTCTACACCTAAGACACAATCCTCATCATATGCTCTTGCTTTACACAAGAACAACCTACAACCAAATTCATCCTACATCGACATGAACAATAACCTTATGCTAAATATTAGCATGAAAATCAACTTAATATAATTATAACACGCCTTATTTATAGTATTTATGACATGAAAAACACTAAATAATGGTGCCCAATAAAAGTTATAGATATGTAAAAATGATTGGCTACAAATAGTGTGAATCTCGGGATTCTATTATAGTCAACTTTAGTCGGTTTACTAGTTGAACTTCAGTCGATTTCCACTCGATCTCCTATATACCTCCTATCGGCTAAAATTTTGACTTCCTATTTATCACTTCCACTTTTAATTTCTCTAATTGATCACCATGGAATCAAATTAACCATTGAATTGACTTAACTCATCATTCAACCCATTACCCAGTCGATCCACCTCGACTAGATAGTCAGATGATTGTCCTATCACTGTAAAGAATATAACAACCCAACACAAACCTCCTACTTAACCTAACTTGTTTCTTGGATTGGTTTTCATGTAACAAAGAGATCTTGGATTTACCTTTTTCTACATTAATATTGAATTTGGATTTCCCATACAATATTGACCATTAGTTGTTTTTTGTCCTCATGAATGTTTCATCTTTGATGTACATGTATGATCTTCCAAACTTTGCACCACACACATAACATGCTACGACATCAAAATCCACATATTCAATGTACTTTTCACTAATGGAAAATATGATATGACACAACTTATTGACTCTAATTTATAAATCCTTATTTACCCATCCCAATGGGTATGAGAAATGGTGGATATGAACTTTCAATTTGAGATTACTCGTTAAATCCTCTACTATGACGTTGGACTACAAATGGAAGTCAAAGAGAGTATCCACATTTGTCTTATATAATTATATCTTGACATGGAAGAGTTTGGTCATGTCCTTCTCTTCCTTGGGATGGAGGCTAGTCAGGTTTACCTACTTCTTCATTGTATTGTGAACGATCTTCTTGTCTTCATATCATCTTATCTCTATATAGTTACCTGAATTCATGGGTAGCGTGTCATTCTTCTTGTCTTCCTTTTTTTGGTTCTTTGTATTCATATCTAAATATATATTCCAACACATATCTTTAGTATTAGCATCAATATTACAATGGTTATAGTGGTTTCTTGGATCCTTTCACTAATGTGAAGTTCCTATTTTCTTCTTACAATTTCGTTTCCACTTCTTCTTTCCCTCATTGGAAGTTCCTTGTTGGTCTATAATCTTGGATTTATTTGGTTTTCCTTTCTTCTTATCCATCCCTAGATATTGTTCCTATAGATAGGCCTCATTAATGGTCATTGATTTAAAGAGAATCTCTTGATTCCTTCAATGACTGTGGAGGCCACCTATTTACTTAAGGAAAAAATCTAGGTTCTTGGGGGATATTCCCACAAAAAAGTATTTATTGATAAACTTATTGGTGTAATCTCACACACTTTACCCTTGCTTCAAGTGAAATTAATTCCAATAGATACAATTGTCATATTTGTACCCAATAAGGAAAAACAAGGACTTAATGAGGGTGCATGGTTGAGTATAAATAAAAGTAAGAAAATAATATTCTCCAATCCCTTCCATGACTATAGACACATGTATCCTATATTCTCCCATAAACCATCTCAGTTGAGACTACGTTGTACACTTTGTGCGCAGTGTAGCCTTCTGATTTACTAGAAGAGCCTATGGTGATAAGATTTTCTTGGAGAACTAAGGTATAAATTGAGTCAGTCCATAAGTCCAACAACCATCTTGAGTGAGACTATGTTGTGCACTCTTTTCATGGTGCAGCCTTCTGGTTTACCAAAAGGGCCTATGGTGAAAAGGTTTTTGTTGGACAAGTAAGGTAGAACTTGAATCAGCCCATACATCCAACAAATGGTTCCATTGTTAGCTAGAACTCATAAGAACATCCTGGGAGGGGTTTCAAAAAAAAGATGCAATTGTAAAAATGGATGTCCAGGACATGGAATCCTACGAATAAAGATATTGAAATATTGTTGGAGACAAAGAAACTAGAGTTCACACAGAAAGATAACAAAAGTTTGAAATTTACACCATGCCAATATCTGCAAAGGTATGTGTTCACTGATTTACATGAAGCATTTTTCTTCTATTTTCTGGAGATATTGCAAGAGTGGATATTGAGTTTGAATGATACTTATCCCACAAATCAGATTAAAATAGTAGAGTGGACTGCTCAGAACATTGTGCAATTGGAAAGGGTTAATAATAAATTCACACGCGCAATAGATTTATGGTTAGACAATATCATTGTAGGGTTTATTAATGAATTTGCAGTAGATACAATGAAGTCGTATACTGTTTGTTACGACCCACCTCGTTATGACAACATCTCTATTAACAGGTGCAATTTTTATTTTTTTTGCGTTAAAGTGTGTGCGCGCGTAGAAGTATGGACTCACGTGACTCTACGTCGCCACCCGACAATCGACAAGACTGACCCGACAATAAGATGATTATGACCTTGTACAACACAAATTGTATGAACAAGCATCCTCCAGGAAGGCGCAAGTAAGAAGGACCCAGACGTTGGCCAATCAATGAATAATACTCACTGAAAATCTCAGACCAATTGCTCCCTTTAAATTTATTAATCGACGAGATATCCAACCTTAAATAAAGTACAATTAGTTAACTGCAATCCCCGTTTGCTGAAATATAAATACCAGTTTCACTTAGATTCACGGACCTTAATTTTTATGGGTCATCCGTCATAATGCGATTATCAAGAATTCACCATAGCACCACCCTATCTTTAAATATTTATATTCGTATGTAGTCTGGCATGTAACCAAACTTACTTAAGCAACCGCTTCAAGTAATCCATCATTTGTAAGCATTGCAATCTTTAGGTTTGCATCAAGATCTCTACACAACAATCATTGACAAGGTTTAGGAACAAGAATCCTTCTCATTGTTACTTTTCTCCTTGGCATCATGCTCACCATTCCTTATGCAACAAGATAACATGAGTTCAATCATAGAAGTAGCTCTCTATTGCATTTTATTATTTTTATTATTTATTTTTCTTTAAGCAATGCCAACAAGAGCTCATACAACTCTTGCATTTCCATTTTTAAATGCTCCTAATGCGAGAAAGAGCATAAACATGTAGTCCTAGATAATCAGCAGCAAGATATTGAAGAACTTAAGTTGCCCAGACGGTATGGTTTCTCATGCAGGTGAAAGTTTGGATACATATTTTTCAAACTCATATCTCATACTGTAGCATAAAAGCAAAGTTAAACCATGCAAGGAAAATGCCTATGATCACTTGACTCATCACAAAAATTCTTGAACTTATTAGGTTCAATCAGGGAAGGATGTATTCAACGAAGATGCCAAACAAGTGAAATCTATTTCCCCCTTTTGGTATTAAGGCAAGTTATCATCGTACCATATTTTCTTGAAATGAACATCATGGGTAGCAATATCACTCACTAAGTTTTATTTGTCAGTACCAACTTGATGTTTGCAAGACACCCCACCATTTTCAAACAAGCAATAATATGATTTATGTGCACTCTTATGAGGGAAGAGATAATCATAGAGGTCCATAACATAGCTAACATTCACCCAATGAAAAGAAATGAGAAGGCAACATTATACCATGCCAAAACATAGTTATACTACAAGCCCAAAAGCATTATATAAAAGACTAAAGTGGGAAATGAAAAATACCCATGGCTGGTAATAATTAACACCCTACAGGTTACCTAACAGCTCTGCAGCAAGCAAGGAGGTCAAGAAATAGGGGTTTAATTAAATCCATAAACAGAAATGTAAGATGACTACATTGAGATATTGTTACAAACGCTTTAATGGAAAGAACCCTGGTTGTGTTTTAATGGTAGTTAAGGGAAAATTAAAGGTTGAAAGAATGTGTCTAGCATTCCCCAAAACCCAGACGTCCATCCTTTCCCGTGTCGGGCATTATTTTCTTGACCAAAGGAAAATACAGAGATCCCTCATACAACACAGGAAAATGCTTGGGGATAAAACACAGAATTATCCATGAATCAAATGTCTTCGATGCAACGGGAAAAACCAGAATTTTCATGGGAAAAACATCACCATGCCAAGCAGAAAACACAGCAACAACTTATACATCTTTTGGCATACATTGTTTTCACATAAAATACATTTCTTATCTTGCACAACATTCCATAAAATGGAGGTACAGATGTAAGCTAAAAGGGCATGAAATAAACTTGTTTTGCCTTCTACAAATGGGTTTATCTATGTACATAAAGTCAGAATTATGAAATGCCATATCCCACCTTTTTCACCAATTGCAACAGCCATCAAATTGCAACAGTAGACACCAAACCCATTGCCAACAATTGACATCAACAAGATCAGTCATAATATAGAGATGGTTAATGAATTTGATTTCCCCAAATCAATGTGCTTGTCAACACACACAGAGATTTCCACAGCCATTACCATTCCCAAGCATGCACTAGCTCTGCACTCTTCTTGTTAAGAAATCAAACTGTGTACATACGAGGCCATAACTGCCCATGAGGTTCTCATTATTTACACAACAATGTGAATCCTTGATTACAAGCTGGCTGGAAGATTCCTAGGCCAAGAATTGTCACGACTATACAAGGAAACACTCCATACTTCTACTTGGGCTTCATCATGCCCATACCTTTTTAACTGGTGAAATTAAATATAATAAAAGTAGAGATCACATTCATAAAACACAAAATTTCCCTAAATATGACACACAGTTTTCATATGCAAAACGCAAAGGTTGGAATATCTAGTCACTATTTGTCATGACACCATCCAATTTGGATTGGATCTATTAAACAAGGTAGAGAAAAGACCGTGAACATGTCGGGCATAGCTTACCAGAGGCAGACCATTTTGCCATTCATTGGCATGCCCACACAATGGCATAACACATTTTTCACAAATAGAAATGCAAAACAACTTAGTAACAGAGGATTACAATTCATTGACAATTTGTGTAATGAAAAATATGTAGCACACACACGGTCTCAAGCAGTTTGCTTGCCCTCAATGCTTAGTTACCATAACAGTCCGTAATTACCATTCTCACGGCTATTGCAAATTATTTAAGAGTATGAGTAAAGATATACCTTCTCATTGAGAGATTTCTACAAACACTTTCTGAAAATCGTTTATCTGTTGTTGTACCAATGCCTTAATAAACAGAATAACACTCTATAATTAACAAGTTGTCTATCTCTAATCCAAGGCATACTAGAATCCCCAAGAAAACACTCAGTCTTCTACCAATCTTTTAAATGATACAATGTGAAAAGAAAAAGAAAATAAAACGCAGAGGTTCCCTTACTCGGAGATGAATTCGTGCCATCCAGAAATGCAGGGAAATAACAAGTTGTCTATCTTAATCCAAAGCATGTCAGAGATGAATTCGTGCCATCCATAAACGCAGGGAAATAACAAGTTGTCTATCTTTAATCCAAAGCATATCAGAGATGAATTCGTGCCATCCAGAAACACAGGGAAAATAACAGGCTGTCTATCCTTAATCCAAAGCATACTGGAATTCCACTCTACAGTACCCACGGCCAAGGCGTAAAACACAAGGACAGGGGCTGGTAAAACGAAATCCCACTGTCTTCTATAATCGCCCAGAATGTAAAAAGAAAAATGGAGAACCCACAAAAATGAAACCCACGTTGTATGTGACGCCCAGAAATAAAAGAATTCCCAATACAAATAGAAAATGCCCAATGCTCTGTATATACGCCCAGTAATCAAAAGAAATGCCCAATACGAATAGAAAATGCCCAGTACTCTGTATATACGCCCAGCTTTAAAAAGGAATGCCCATTACAAATAGAAAATGCCCAATGCTCTGTATATATGCCCAGTAATAAAAATAAATGCCCAATACGAATAGAAAATGCCCAGTACTCTGTATATACGCCCAACATTAAAAAGGAATGCCCATTACAAATAGAAAATGCCCAATGCTCTGTATATACACCCAGTAATAAAAAGAAATGCCCAATACGAATAGAAAATTCCCAGTACTCTGTATATACGCCCAACATTAAAAAGGAATGCCCAATACAATAAAAAAAAATGTCCAATATAAATTTACCCCACCCTAAACTGTACCCATATGAAAAAAAATGAAATATCCATAACCCCAACTATTTACCAGTAACCCTAAACTGAACTGATCATAAAAACGAGAATCTTCTGAGTTTAAGGATGAGGGGAGGACAATTACATCCATACAATCACAATCTCAGTAGTAATCACTATGCATTCTACCTTACTAAGTTCAGGAGCATACCTTTTCCTGCTCGCCTCCTCCGAAAGTTGCCCGCTGACTCCTTGATGCTCCCGCTGCTCCTGCTTCTGCTTGCCGACCACAATGAACTCACCAATACCTCCCAGCCAAACTCTATGGGTACTCTTCTTCCCCCTCAGCCCCCCGAGCCGCAAAAGGGGCCACACACAATCAGAGAGTAACTAGCTTCTTAGCTCGCCTCCAAGGCTGAGCTACCACTCAAGTCTGCTTAGAATCCCCAACTCCTACGAGAAATCAGTCCAGTCTCTCTAGTCTCCAGCATAACAGTACCCATCTCCACCAAAATCCCCTTCTTTCCCCCTCTCCCTTTCTTTTTATTCAGTCTCAAACCCTAATTCCTCTTTTCTTAGGTTCCCCCCCCCCCCTTTTCCCTTTTGATTTTCTTATTTTTCTTTTTAATTTATTTTGTTTATNAAAGACTCAAAGAGTATGTGCACTCCTTATTAATTTCATTTTATTTTCACATGCTTAACTTTATTTGTTTACAATTTGTTTGCAATGTAAATATACATATATATATTTTCATTTTTCTACTATAAGCATGCATTCATCATTGTAGTTCATCATTTTCCATCATTTAAATTTACCATTAATATATATATTTATGTATATAGGATAAAGAGAGATTATGGTGATGGCAAACATGTATGGGGGAAAAATAAATTTATTACATAAAATGGATAAAGAGGAATTACGGGGAGGGATGGTGATTTAGTAATGGGAACTGGTCAAGAAAAAAGGATATGGGTTACTGGAAGATCAAGGCGATGGTTGATAGTTTAATTAAGTAGACAAGGATAAGGAGAGGATAATGGTCTGAGTTTTTTTTTTCCCTTTTTTTTTGAATTATCATTTGTTAAGGCCACACTAAATCCCCCCCCTTTTTCTAGAAGGTCTTACGCTTAGGGTTTAGATTCTGAGCTAGGCGACGATTAGTTAAGGGAATGGCTTAAGGTTTTATTCAGGTGTTGATGACTTAGGGTTCTTAGGCTGACTCCTTCAACCACCTTTATCGCGACGTGCCCTTCAGGTCGCACCACGTGCGCCAAGGGTGCCACTCACCTCTGGAATTTCTTTTGGTGACGTGCCCTTCAGGATGCACCACGTGCTCCAAGGGTGCCACTCGCCGACTGAGTTTCTTCTGTGCGATGTTCCCTTCAGGATGCACCACGTGCTCCAAGAGTGCCACTCGCCGACTGGACTGATTGGTAGACCTATATAACCCCTGGAGTAAACACTCCGCCAGGTGAAATTGTAGGAGACTAAGGGCTCTAAGGAATAAGGCCCCCGCCTTATTGCGCGCCCCTTAGAATCATCGTGAGCAACTGTTGCAGTCTTCCCTCACGGTATCGTGGATCCTCTCGAACTAGGTAATTGTTAACCTACAGTTCGAGCCATGGCGGGAGTGCTAGCAGGCGGTGGCAGGGCTGCTGTCCACCCCTCTCTCTCAACCTCTTTGCAAATCGTGTGTGGCCCCTTTACTCCATATGTGAGTCAATTCGGCAAGCTATCATCAAACTGCATCACCAATAATCATGTCAGAAATGTCAACCTCAAATCATCAAATCAAATGAAACATCATAATAAACATATCAACCCAAAAGCACACTCCCTGACTCAGTCCGGAGTCCAAGGGGGTTCTACCGATGCCTCTGCATCCTCGAGGTCAAAAACCCTGCACACTCAATAGAATTGAGTCAATAGCACCCGTCTACATCAAATAGTAGCCATTGTTTCATATGTCAATCACATCATAATCAAATATAAAAGGTCTAACATCAAAAAGGGTGCAGATCACTTGCGAGCAAGTGTCCTCAAATAATACGTGTTCTCAGTGCGCCAGAGTGGGATGTTACATACACCCCCTCTTGGTCTAAACTTCGTCCCGAAGTTTCTCAGTATAAATGCAGAAATAAAGTATCACAGTATCATAAGTCTATCTATCAAACAAAAATGGAAATTGCTGATGCATATCATCCGCGTCCTCCCAGGTCGCCGAGTGTGGACTATAACTGTCCCACTGGACCTTGACCTGATCTACCGTTCGACATTGTAACTGTCGAACGCGATGATCTAAGATGCGGACCGGCTCAGCCATGAGCGCTCCCTCGTTCGATACCTGCAAGGAACTCAGGTCAATCACAGGTGTAGGATCACTAATATGATGTCTTAAAACAGATACATGAAAAACATCGTGCATACGCCTCAAAGAATCAGGTAAGGCTAGTCGATAGGCCACGGGCCCCTTTCTCTCCACAATCTCGAAAGGTCCCACGAACCTAGGAGAGAGTTTAGCTCCCCTTCCAAACCTGATCGAACTCTTATGCGGTTTAACCCGCAAGACGACTCGATCGCCGACCTCGTAGCTACGGTCGACTCGGTGCGCATCGGCATAACTCTTCTGTCGATCTTGCGCTTCTTTAATCCTTTGTCTTAAGGATTGCATCTACTATTCCATTTATTGGATCGCTTCTGGTCCCACCTGTTGACGGGCGAAATCGACCGTCTGTCAACTAAGAGAGTGGAACCGGTCCGGGGTTGTCTAAATAACCCAAGCCGTTTGGAATGGACCACCCTGACGAGTTTAACGGCTCCGTTGGTCGCCCTAAGGTCTTCTAAGAAAAAAAACGAGAGAAATGATCTGAGCTAAGAAATCCAACTAAACTAACTAGGGAAAACTAACTATGACTCAATACAAGAAACTAACTAAAATAAAGGAAACTAGAAACTAATAAAACAAATAAAGAAACTAACTTCACTAATCTAACTACGAACTACTAACTATTATATATATACAAGATACTAACTATGATTATAATAACTCAAATCAACTATCTAATTGTCAAGTTAATTACAGTTTATTCAAAAATATATATTGCATACAATCTACAGATTTGAATAAAACCTGTGAAACTAATGTGCTTGCTGTCCCAAGACAGCGAAAGTAACTCTTTTTTGATTTTATGATTTATAAATAAGAAAGTAAACTAATTGAAATTAAACAATCTGATATAATCTACTGAAATTAAACAATCTAATATAAATCTAACTAAGATCACATCTATATTAAACTACTTAATGAAAACAATAAACTAAATACTAATTAACCTAGAAACGCTCCAAGTCTGCCCTGTATATGATTGCTTCTTAAGCTGGTTGGAGGAAGAAATTCACACCATTTATCCCTTAAGCTTCTCGCAAACGAACATCTATGATGCTTCTTGAAGTATGTTACAGGACAAACAAGACATAAAAGAAATCATAACAGTCTTCTGATTATAAATTCCTACAAAAGGGAAACCTATTACGCAACAAATTCATATATAACAATCCAATTTATGAAGAAGACAAAGCTATCATTCACAAAATGAATCAACAACTGTTATGTCCTATATTTCTTTTGGGAAGAGACAGAATATGTATAACAGTAAAGAAATTATATCATTAGCATTTGATTTAGATAGAAAAGTAATACTAAGCCATTTACAAAATGATATACAAAACATGGAACACAGTGTTGATATATTGAAAAGCAAAAGCTACGACAAGACACCAATTCTGCTCCAGTTTGAATCAAAATTACATATCCTTGTTCTCCCCCAACTGAGGATGATCAATTATTACAAAACCATAGGTTTATATAGGTTTCTCACAAGGTAAAACATCCTTGTGGATAATATCAAATAAGTTTACATAATCTGGGAATAATCCCAAAATCCCTTAAACTAAGTAACTAAAAATGCAAGTGAAATCCTTAAGATATCTTCTAACTTCTCCTCATATCCATTGCCAATTCGAATTTTCCTGTATTAGACACAAAGATCAAGTTAGAGGAGTATTTTATTAAGAAAATAATAAAAAAATGACTCTACAGACTTAGCTACAGAATCTCTTGATTTTGTAGTTGGTCTAGAATAGTAAACAGGACCATATATATAATCAAATCAAATCGAATCCAATCATTTGTTAATGATCAAATGATTCAATAAAAATAATCCTTTGAATCAAATCAAATTGAACAGAATACAATCGGGACAGAGTAGGAATACTCTGTTTTCCCAATTGACACAAAATCGAATCAAATCTTAACAAGACTGTTTCATGAATGTAATCAATGGTAAACCAAATCGTATTAGATACAAAACAATCATCATTGATTTGCATAAGATCCAACTCATTTAATCAATTGCCAATATAGAAAGTTGTCACGATTTCATGCATAAATTTATCTATAGAATCCAGCCATAGAAAACATTTGTTGAGCTTCAAATAGTTCATAATTTATGACCGAAAACAATGGTCGTGACTACCATTAATCAATTATAATCATAACAACAGATTGATATTACTTAGTTAAAAGCATGATATGTAAATAGATTTCGTTGCAATCGGGTGAAATGATAATAAAAAATCTTTATGTTTGATCAACACACAGTCAACAAACAGAGGCGTCATGAACTGAGCAATAATCAACACAATCTTTACTGAGTTATTTATAGAAACAATATCGATACCCTGAACAGAATCCAATTCAAACAATAATGAGAATCGAATTAGTTGCAAACCGTATATCTATCAACAGAACAACATCAGATTTGGTCGAAAGATATTGAAAATAGATAACCCATTTATCAATTACATTCAGATAACAACCATTTCAAATCGTAGCATTGATTGTATTTGAAAAATAGGGATACCAACAACAGTCTATTTTTAACAATATTAACCGCTTGTCTTATTAACAGAGCATCGAACTAAACTTAAACATTCATATATATATTCGATGATCCACCGAATCAAAACCAAATCCAATCGAATCTTTAAACTATAACAAAATTATGTACAGCAGAGCATGCTTATGTAATAGAGCAAGTGAAATATGTACACAGACTTTAATATAAATGAGTGAAAATTATACCATCACAGTTGCTGAGACTATGTCAATTTTGAATTGACAATTGCAGTAGAAGACTCGACATTTTTGAACATGATCAAACCCGTGGTTCGTTTCTTCTTATCGGAGGGTTGCACCTTTGCATTCTGGCCAGTGAGCTTTGCCACTTGGCTTTCCAAATCGTGGATTGTGGACTACAACATAGGTACATCCAAGTAGTATCTTTCCAACCATAACCCACATTGGTCGCAAGGTGCAGCAACAGGTCGATCAGTTGAGGGTTTCGATGATTCACCAAGGGTTTCGTGGGGTGGTTCAATACCAGGGAAGTCAGGTTTGTCACGCAGATAGGGTGGCAAATTATTAACGAAATCATAAGGAGGTTTGTTACACAAGCCCTCGAAGTAAGGATATTCCTCGGTGAGAAATCGTTCAACTTCAGAATCAGAGTCTTCGCTGACCACGATAGGCTCTAATTTAATAGGGGGCTTGGGTTTATTCCTCGCCATGCGCGAGATTAACCTTTCACTTTTATTGCCTTTCGAATTAGCACCAGTCTTAGGTTTTGTCTTTTTGGTCGCGGGTTTATCCACTTTGACTCGTTTAGTCACAGCCATAGGTAAACTTGTAGGTGGGTTGGGTTTAGGCTTGGGTAGTAAAACACTATAAGGCACAGGGGTAGGCTTGGTCTCGGTCACCACGGGCTTATCAACCTGTGGGGGGTCTAATTCTTCGAAGCCATTACGGCTGAGGAAATCAACCCAACAATCACCATGCAACCTTAACTCGTAAACCACTATCACTTTAATCAACCCCAAATGGAAGAGGCTAGTGTCAGCTTGGCTGAGCTTGTACCTTTAGCCATTTTGAACAAACTTCGATGCAAATAATAGGGCATACTTAGTTCGAAACCCATAAACACCATTAATAAACATAGGTGAAACAATAAAATGAACCCATACCTGCCTTCACAAGTAACAAATTGCTTGATAATCATCAAGAGATCATACCAGCGGGGTTTCAACATCTTCGCAGGAAAACCTCTGTCGCATGAGTTCACTGTCTGAGACTAAAATAACAATGTCCACGGGACATCGTCAACCTTGCAACTTTTCAACCATTTTTGTCCCGAGAGAGGCAGACTAGTTTCCAAGCTGAGGAACTGTTCAGTGATTTCAAGCTGGACATCTCCAACTTTGGCTCGATAGCCATCAAACGACAATGCAAATTGTCGAGCCATAGTGATGTTGTAACCATTAAATTTCCTTATGAAAGCAAGCCACTCGAATTCTTCCGGGTCGCTATACGTGCCATCAAACATTAATAGTGCTTGGCACCCGTTGGGCTCTGTCCTTACGACAGGAGCCATAGCTTCTGTGCATGGTGGGGTTTGGACCGAACAAAACAATGTACAGAGTCAAAAATGATAGGGTTTAACAGTTTTAGTGCTCAGGGAGGCCGGAATTAACTGCATGCGTGCGAAGGTGGTGGGATTACCACCGCCATGCATAGTATTAATGACCATGTACAGTGCTATTCCATCCATAATTATAATCATTTAAAACATATGTATCGGCCAATGAAACAGGTGTACAAACATATCAACGTTCCATTCATCCGAATCGGAACCAACACCATATGTGATAATCATGCGCCAAGTGTTAAGTTTAATCAACATGAAATCCAACGATCTGTCGTGTCAATTCAACGTTTCAAACTGATGTTAATTCAATCATTCCAATGCATAGTTTAAAACTATGATCGTTCAATGTAATATCAATTCTCAAATCAATGTATCGAGCAAGGGTCAAACCATGAAATCGACAATCCCAAAGGTTGATCAATACGCCTTTGCAAAACTCAAACTATTGCCATTTGATATGAAATCAAACTTATGATATTGCCAATGTGTTTTGAGCATAATCAAAGTGTAAAAACATTGCAACCAATGAACATATGAAAACGATAAGTTAAGAGTTCAAAACAACAAGAATTATATCATATATAAAACCAAAGTCAATTATGACCCTTATGACATCAAGAAAAACTCATAACTTAATATTTTCAATACTTTATCAAAGAAACCAAGTTGCGCAATTAAAGTGCATGGATATAGTTTGAAGAAACTTTTGCAGTGATGTGATAAACCAATGGTCAAGTGTCTTTCAGCAAATCAATAAAAGACGACGACAGTCAAATCAACGAAGAGGTGTTTTCACACTTTCAGTTGTGAAAACTGTAGCGAAACTAAAATGCAATCGTCGCAAAAATGAAACAAATGTCTAGAAGCACAATGTGACGATACTTTGTCGTTTAGAAGACAAGGTGTGTAGGCATCTTTTTAGGGTAATTAAAAAAAAATGAATTGGCTGCCAACAATGGCGACTCGCTGGGTGAAGAAGTTATCTCTGTTAAAAGAAAAGAATTCAGAACAGGACAACAAAGAAAATTTCAACTCAAAACAACAACCGAAAATCGTACTAACATCATCATCAATTATCTTTTTCAGCGATGTTTTAAAAGTTGCAAACTAGTAACAGTCTTAAAGATCAGCAAGTCATGATTTTTATGATAAAATCTTCAATACTGTTGGCATGGCCACTGCCGCCAGCAGGCGTTCATAGCCTCGACAGGGTTGCCATTTAACCCCCTCGGACATCTTTATCCTGTCAAGAAGCTCTAGATTAGAATAAATGACTTTTAAAAGAGGTTTCTGATAATTTTACAGATTTTCATTTACCCGACATTGCTTCGCTGTCAGCAGGCCTGTTCAGTACCCCGACGAAGTTGTCTTGGCGCCATGCTTGCATTGCCCCGCTGCCAGCGGACCTGTTCAGTATCCCGGCGGGTTTACAAACACTTCCCACAACTCATATTAATATTTTTATTTTGTTTTTCTTTTATAAATAACTAAGCGGGGTGACGCTGAAAAATCTTGGTATTTTGTCATATTTTTTTTAGACCTCATCAGAATTTTGTAATACTGTCCTTGATTCAGCTCCAGAAATGTTTTATTTCTAAAACAACTTACTTTAACAGAGAGCCATCCTTTTGAGTCATTCCTTTATGGAAAAGGGACAGCGTAAAAAGATAAATATAACCATGACAAACTTCACTTAGAGACTAAGATAGTAAACTTCTTTCAAACAACATTTTCCAATATCATTTTCAGAAATACATATCACTGATGTTTGTACAATCTTTCAGAAGTTATTTCAGCGAAGAGATTTTTCTATGGTCTATGTCTGAATGAATCAGTGTATAAGCATGCATATGTTTCAAAACACACCAAACTGATCAATCAAATCAAAATCATAAAACGAAAACAAAGGCAAAAATAAAAACAAAAGGAAATATTTACAAATATACAAAGATGGAGATCAGACAAAGTATCTTTTCAGGATCTGGTCATTCACCAGGTAGGTGTCAAGCTGTCCTTCAAGACTCTGCAAACGAAAGGAACTAGGACCCAACTTTTCAGCAATTAAGAATGGCCCAAGCCACAAATTTTGAAATTTAGTGTGTTCACCCTTCCCTTCGTGTGATTTGTCCCACTTTAAGACGAGATCGCCTACTTCAAAATTTCTATCAGAAGCAGAATTAGAATCAAACCATCTTTTAATCAATTGTTGATGTTGATCTAATTTACGCTTGGCTTGGGTTCTTACTTCTTCTAACTTCATCAAAGCGTTAATACGACTTTCTAAAGGGGGACATTCTTCTTCTTGAACCTTTTGTGACAATTGGAGCGACAGAAGAAGAACATGAGGTGGCAAAATGGCTTCTCTGCCATAAACTAGGAAAAAAGGGGAATTACCTATAGCAGCTTTGGGTGTCACCCTATCAGACCACAATGCATGCAGCAGTGCGTTGTGCCAGTTCTTGTGATTTTCAGCCACGGTTCTCTTGATAATCTTGATCAATTTCTTGTTGGTTGATTCTGCTAAGCCGTTACCCTGGGGTTAGTAACTCGCAGAATACTTAAGATTTATTCCTTTTTCTAAGGCGAACTCACTCATTTCAAGAGAAGAAAAGTATGAAGCGTTATCAAAGACCAGACAATCAAGTATGCCAAAACGGGTAATGATATGTGAGTTAAGAAAAGCGATCACCTGACTTGTGTTAACAGTTTTTAAAGCGGCGGCTTCAGACCATCGAGTAAAGTAATCAGTGGCTGTCACAATGTATTTGTGTTGTTGTGAGGATGGAGGGTTAATAGGACCAATGATATCAAGGCCCCATTGCTGGAAAGGAGAATCAACTGTAACGGGTTGCAAGGGGAAGGCTGGTTTTTGCAATCGCCCTGACGCTTTCTGACAAATGATACATTTTCGGCATAAGGCATGGGCGTCTCTAAAAAGTGTTGACCAGTAATAACTAGCTCTTAAGACTTTATGAGCAGTGGTATCGCCACCGAAGTGACCACCAGCTTCTCCTTCATGCAATTCGAACAAAACTCTCTCTGCTTCATCCTTTTCGAGACAACACATCAGTACGCCATCAAAATTCTAACGAAACAATATACTGTTAACTAGGTGAAAGGAGGTATACCTTAGTCTCAATGCTCTTCTTTTGGCCGGGTCAAGGTGACGGGGTGTTGATCCATGTTGAAGACAGTGTCTAATGTCATCATACCAACGACTTACGAGGTTTTGTGTGCAACAAATCAAACTGCGATCGTGTTGTTCTAGGTCTGACGTATCACTCTCTTCTTTTTGTTCAGTTTCTGAATCAACTACCAATTTACACAACCCTTGGCCTCTCATGATCTGAGTTGGAGTAATTTCTAGGTCATACTCCCACAAGGAGGTGACCCAATTGGCTCTTTTCTCTCCTAACTCTTTTTGCACTAAGAAGTTCCTAACGGCAGGGTAAGGGACAATGACCTTGGTTCTTGACTTCAAAAGATAAGACCGGAAATGCTTAATTGCCTTGAAGACAGCATAGGCTTGCTGATCGACCACTGGGTAGTTAAGTTCAGCACCTTTGAAAGTAGAGCTCATAAAGGCGATGGGTACTTCATTGTTCTTGGCATTCTTCTGAGTTAGAACTGCGGCATAGGAACGATCAAAGGCGAAAGTATAGAGTGTAAAGTCTTGAGAGAAATCAGGGCTCATGAGAGACGGAGCATCAATTATAGCCTTCTTTATGTCATTAAAAGCTTGGTTTTCAGTGGGTCCCCAGTGATATTGGGTGTCCTTCTTAATCAGGTTCTGGAGAGGCCTAACCATTTCAGAGAAACTGGGGACAAATCTTCTCACGAAATTGATCTGGCCGAGGAAGGACTGCATGGATTTCTTGGAAGTGGGTGGGGGAAGTTTAGCGATGACTTGGATCCTCTTGGGGTAAATAATCATTCCATCGCTAGACACAATGAACCCTAGTAGTTTACCCTGTTCTACTGCAAAGATGGACTTCTTGGGGTTCAAGGAGATGCCGAATTTACGACATCGTAGTAGAACGGCTCGTAGGTGAGCTAGATGATCGTCTTTATTTTTGGAGTAAATGGTCACATCATCTAGGTAGACTACTACGGAGTGATTGATCAAGCCTCGGAAAGCAATATCCATTGCTCTCTGAAAGGTAGCACCAGCATTAATCAATCCAAAGGGCATTTTGCGATAAGCATAAGTGCCCCATGGGGTACGGAAGGTAGTTTTTAACTGGTCTGACGGAGACATCAAGACTTGGTTGTATCCGGAGAAACCATCCAATAAGGACAGCCTCTCAGAACCAGATACTTGTTGAAGTATCTGTTCCATGGGAGGGACAGGATAATTATCTTTATCAGACACTTTGTTGAGGTTTCAGAAATCGACACAAAGTCGAATTTCCCCAATTTTCTTCCACACTGGGACGAGGTTGGATACCCATTGAGTGTGTCTAACGGGAAAAATTATTTTAGAACCTAGGAGTTTATTCAATTCTTTTTGTACGGTCGGCTCTAGCTTAGGATGCATTTTCCTCAGCTTCTGTTGGAAAGGCAAGGTTTGGGGCTTCATTGGGATAACATGCTGTATAATGTTGGGGTCGAATGTCTTAAGATATTCGTAAGTCCGTACGAAGACATCCTTAAATTCCTTAAACAAATTAACAAAAGCAGCGTTTTCTTGTTTAGAACATCCCAAGCCTAAATTGATATATTGAGGGTTTTCACTAGTTCCCAAATTGACTTTTTCATAATATAGTGAGGAAATATTGGTTTTACAACTGAACCTTTTTTTAAATTTATCTTCAAAATCATAAAACTTTTCTAATCTAGCAACAGATTTGCGTAAGGAATTTACCATGTCCGATAGATTTTCAGGAGGTTTTGGATTAGATATTACCATAAAGTCATGCAAATTGTCATCATGTGTTTGTTCATCTATCACAGCTCCTTGGAAGGTTTCCTCCATGTGCAGAAAGTTAATGATCTACCGATCATCATCAAATACTCTCCAGTTCGTGATATTATCTGGAACGGATGGCCGAAACAATAGCTCCACGGAGAATGCGTTTGGAAATAAGCCTTCTGCAGGAAGAAGTTTAGAGGCAACATTAGCGAGTAGATCTGCTTCAACATTACTCGATCTAGGAATGGAATTTATATTAAAAGCAGAAAATTCGTTTATTAAACTCCATACCTCAGATTGGTAACATTTGAGATGCGGGGTAAGACAATGTATAGAATTTCTCACCTGCCTGACCACTATCTCTGAGTCACCGAATACAATGAGATTTTGAATGTGCATGTCTAAGGCTTTTCTGAGACCTTGTAGTAAAGCCTCATATTCTGCAACATTGTTAGTACATTCAAATTCTAATCTACAAGCCAATA
>ML781675.1:229919-246351 GCA_009831015.1 Picea engelmannii
TGACCACTATCTCTGAGTCACCGAATACAATGAGATTTTGAATGTGCATGTCTAAGGCTTTTCTGAGACCTTGTAGTAAAGCCTCATATTCTGCAACATTGTTAGTACATTCAAATTCTAATCTACAAGCCAATAATGTTTTGTTACCTGCCGAATCAATGATGATGCAGCCTGCGCCAGCTCCTTCTTTAGACTTGGAACCATCGAAGTATAAAGACCAAATTTGGTTCTTATCAGGCTCACAGGACTTTTGGATAGAAGCTGTTGGTTGCGTATATTCTTTGATCTCGGATTGTTGTTGTGAATCGTTGATAGGTGAAACTTCAGCCATGAAATTTCCAAAGTAGGTGTCTATCCCTTGGACTTCAGGCGATTCTGTTGGAGGTGTATATGGCTCATTGGGGTCATTCAAGTCTGTCACCATGAACTTGAGGTAACGTTCACGATTCACCCTGATCTTGTTGGGCTTGCCATTTTCTGGAAGCCACAAGTGAGACCAGTCTGTTGCGAAGTAACCATGTAGCTGCTCCGACCAGTCCCTGCTAAAAAACATACCATACACTTCTGGAATATCAACCACAATTATATCGATAACTTGATGAACCTTTGGGTTAGACGATAATCTAATCAATACATTTTTCAATTCACCTATAACTTTAACATCAGTTCTATCAAGTTGTATAATTTTCAAAGAAGATGGCTCTACTTCGTCATTAATCTTTTGGCAGACTGACCAAGGCATCACGTTTGATGATGCTCCCGAGTCAACCATACAGTTATGAACATTTCTGTTGAAGATTTCGAAAGTTAAAAGAAAAGGAGGTACATTTTTGCGAGTGTTTAGGGTAGTATCTTGTGGTTTCTTACTCGCATTTTCTAAGACTACCTTATCTGAATTATTTACACTATTTACATTGTTATTTACATTATTTACATTTGATACAGGAAGGCTTTCTTTATCTTGAAGATCCAGATTATTTTTTGTGGAAGTCTTCTGTGGAACTTTGCTTTGCACAACCTTATTACCGTTTGAATTACCATTCTTTCCATTGTCTAAAATATTTTGCAACATTTTCTGTAACAAAAATGGAAATTTCAACAACTCATAAATAGAAATGTTAGCCCGTAATTTCTTAAGGTCTTCAACAACATCATAATCTATTTTAGGGCTAGCATTATTCTGTTTAGTTTCAACTGATTTAGATGGCTTTGGAGGTAGAGTTGTGGTGTTATCGACAGGATGTTTGTTTACGGTCTTGCTCCTAGTATTGTAAGGGTGCAGAGTCTCAAAGTTAGCTTGGAAGATACTATCGGAGAGGTGACCAAAGATATTAGGAGAAGACTCTTCTTCTTGGGTTGTTTCCTGCTCGACTTCCTCTTAAGGGATTTCAGGAGGCATCAAGTCATATTGGGGTCCTAGAATTGTTTGAAGAGCATATCGCAAACTTTCTAGGTTCAAGCCTTCGGGGTTTGGATTAGGTCGGCTGGTTGGAAAAGGATTTCGGAAAGGAGGTTTGTAAGGTCCTTTACTCGAAGAGGCTTCCTCAGTTGACCTTTTTAAATCTACAACTTGATTAGATAAATTTTGTACAACTTTGGTTAAATTTTCCAAATCAGAGTTCTCGGGTTGTGTTTTGTTTTGTGTAGGCCTAGGAAGAATTTCAATCTTCTTCTTGGAAGAAGAAACAGTCTCAGTCTCGTTGCTAGAGGAATATTTAAGGCTAAGAATATCTTTTTCAATTTGAGTAGCCTCTTCAAAGGCTTCTAACAACGTTGTCTTTTTGGATCTTTTCAGCCAAATAGCTATACTTTGATGTAGAGCTTTAGTGTAGTAAGCTATTACAAGGCTTTCTCCAGGCATAGAGTCTGCAGGGATTCTATTCTTAAGTGTTAAAAATCTTTGATTAAAATCTTTAACTTTTTATTTAGCATTCATTTTCAAGTTTGAAAGATCCATGACTAAGACCTCCGGAGGTTTGCCATCTCCGAATTTTTCCAAAAAAATTGACTCAAACTTTTCCCAAGACACTATAGTGTGAGGCTGCTGGGCAAAGTACCAAGTGGACGCATTACCCTCAAAGGTGTAAGGGAACAACCTACAGACAACATCTTCATGTTCAATGTTCCGGAGTCTGATGGCTAACATAAATTTCTTAATATGATCTTCAACTATCTGTTTTGAATCGGGGTCAAACTTAGGAAGCCATTTCTCCGGGTGCTTAGGTAAAGGGTGTTGGGCACCAGGTACTTCTATAGCATCCTGGTCCAACCATGGTCTAGCAGGGTTGTTCTGATTTTCCATTGGGGAATTGGGTGTGGAAGGACGTGAAGGTGGTTTACCTTCGTCAGAAGAGGAATCTCCTCCAGAAGAAGAAGGAGATGAGGGAGGAGTTGAAGGAGGAGGTGAAGGAGGTATCCCAGATCCTCCTACAGCAGGATTTGTGTTAGGATCTGTAGGATTCACAGTGGGATCTATATCACCTAGTTGTTCTCTGACTTCAGAGAAGTCTAGAGGTTGACTCCATGGGCGATGTGGTTGCCTGAGACTAGAAAAGGCTTTGTGTGATTTAATAAGAGATTGTCAAAAAATTTCTTGTATATCACCGCCTGTAGGATTAGGGGTTGTTGGCACAACTGTGATCTGAGGATCTTCGGTTGAAGTAGTTGTTGTTTGAGGGGGGATATTATCTTGTGAATGGATTCTAATCACTATGGGTGTGCGATTAGGTGGGGGTGGAGTCTTACGACCACCTCATGCCATTAATTAAGTTCAGGCCCTCCTTCTAGCGCCACTTGTTGACGGGCGAAATCGACCGTCCGTCAACTAAGAGAGTGGAACCGGTCCGGGGTTGTCTAAATAACCCAATCCGTTTGGAATGGACCAGCCTGACGATTTTAACGGCTCCGTTGTCTACCCTAAGGTCTTCTAAGAAAACCAAAGAGAGAAATGATCTGAGCTAAGAAATCCAACTAAACTAACTAGGGAAAACTAACTATGACTCAATACAAGAAACTAACTAAAATAAAGGAAACTAGAAACTAATAAAACAAATAAAGAAACTAACTTCACTAATCTAAATAAGAACTACTAACTATTGTATATATACAAGATACTAACTATGATTATGATAACTCAAATCAACTATCTAATTGTCAAGTTAATTACAATTTATTCACAAATATACATTGCATACAATCTACAGATTTGAATAAAACCTGTGAAACTAATGTGCTTGTTGTCCCAAGACAACGAAGATAACTCTTTTTTGATTTTATGATTTATAAATAAGAAAGTAAACTAACTGAAATTAAACAATCTGATATAATCTACTGAAATTAAACGATCTAATATAAATCTAACTAAGATCACATCTATATTAAACTACTTAATGAAAATAGTAAACTAAATACTAATTAACCTGGAAATGCTCCAAGTCTGCCCTGTATATGATTGCTTCTTAAACTGGTTCGAGGAAGAAATTCACACCATTTATCCCTTAAGCTTCTCGCAAACGATCAGCTATGATGCTTCCTGAAGTATGTTACAGGACAAACAAGACATAAAAGAAATCATAACAGTCTTCTGATTATAAATTCCTGCAAAAGGGAAACCTATTACGCAACAAATTCATATATAACAATCCAATTTATGAAGAAGACAAAGCTATCATTCACAAAATGAATCAACAACTGTTATGTCCTATATTTATTTTGGGAAGAGACAGAATATGTATAACAGTAAAGAAATTATATCATTACCATTTGATTTAGATAGCAAAGTAATACTAAACCATTTACAAAATGATATACAAAACATGGAACACAGTGTTGATATATTGAAAAGCAAAAGCTACGACAAGACACCAATTCTGCTCCAGTTTGAATCAAAATTACATATCCTTGTTCTCCCCCAACTGAGGATGATCGATTATTACAAAACCATAGGTTTATATAGGTTTCTCACAAGGTAAAACATCATTGTGGATAATATCAAATAAGTTTACATAATCTGGGAATAATCCCAAAATCCCTTAAACTAAGTAACTAAAAATGCAAGTGAAATCCTTAAGATATCTTCTAACTACTCCTCATATCCATTGCCAATTCGAATTTTCCTGTATTAGACACAAAGATCAAGTTAGAGGAGTATTTTATTAAGAAAATAATAAAAAAATGACTCTACAGACTTAGCTACAGAATCTCCTGATTCTGTAGCTGGTCTAGAATAGTAAATAGGACCAGATATATAATCAAATCAAATTGAATCCAATCATCTGTTAATGATCAAATGATTCAATAAAAATAATCCTTTGAATCAAATCAAATCGAACAGAATACAATCGGGACTGAGTAGGAATACTCTGTTTTCCCAATTGACACAAAATTGAATCAAATCTTAACAAGACTGTTTCATGAATGTAATCAATGGTAAACCAAATCGTATTAGATACAAAACAATCATCATTGATTTGCATAAGATCCAACTCATTTAATCAATTGCCAATATAGAAAGCTGTCACGATTTCATGCATAAATTTATCCATAGAATCCAGCCATAGAAAACATTTGCTGAGCTTCAAATAGTTCATAATTTATGACCGAAAACAATGGTCGTGACTACCATTAATCAATTATAATCATAACAGTGGATTGATATTACTTAGTTAAAAGCACAATATGTAAATATTTTCCATTGCAATCGGGTGAAATGATACTCAAAAATCTTTATGTTTGATCAACACACAGTCAACAAACAGAGGCATCATGAACTGAGCAATAATCAACACAATCATTACTGAGTTATTTATAGAAACAATATCGATATCCTGAACAGAATCCAATTCAAATAATAATGAGAATCGAATTAGTTGCAAACCGTATATGTATCAACAGAACAACATCAGATTTGGTCGAAAGACGTTGAAAATAGTTAACCCATTTATCAATTACATTCATATAAGACATAACCATTTCAAATCATAGCATTGACTGTATTCGAAAAATAGGGATACCAACAACAGTCTATTTTTAACAATATTAACCGCTTGTCTTATTAACAGAGCATCGAACTAAACTTGAACATTCATATCTATTCGATGATCCACCGAATCAAAACCAAATCCAATCGAATCTTTAAACTATAAAAAAATTATGTACAGCAGAGCATGCTTATGTAACAGAGCAAGTGAAATATGTACACAGAGTTTAATATAAATGAGTGAAAATTATACCATCACAGTTGCTGAGACTATGTCAATTTTGAATTGACAATTGCAGTAGTAGACTTGACATTTTTGAACAGGATCGAACCCGTGGTTCGTTGCTTCTTATCGGAGGGTTGCACCTTTGCATTCTGGCCAGTGAGCTTTGCCACTTGGCTTTCCAAATGATGGATTGTGGACTGCAACATAGGTACATCCAAGTAGTATCTTTCCAACCATAACCCACATTGGTCGCAAGGTGCAGCAATAGGTCGATCAGTTGAGGGTTTCGATGATTCACCAAGGGTTTCATGGGGTGGTTCAATACCAGGGAAGTCAGGGTTGTCACGCAGACAGGGTGGAAAATTCTTAACGAAATCATAAGGAGGTTTGTTACACAAGCCCTCGGAGTAAGGATATTCCTCGGCGAGAAATCGTTCAACTTCAGAATCAGAGTCTTCGCTGACCACGATAGGCTCCAATTTAACAGGGGGCTTGGGTTTATTCCTCGCCATGCGCGAGATTAACCTTGCACTTTTCTTTCCTTTCGAATTAGCACCAGTCTTAGGTTTTGGCTTTTTGGTTGCAGTTTTATCCACCTCGACTCGTTTAGTCACAGCCATAGGTAAACTTGTAGGTGGGTCAGGTTTAGGCTTGGGTAGTAAAACACTATAAGGCACAGGGGTAGGCTTGGTCTCAGTCACCATGGGCTTATCAACCTGTGGGGGGTCTAATTCTTCAAAGCCATTACGGCTGAGGAAATCAGCCCAACAATCACCATGCAACGTTAACTTGTAAACCACTATCATTTTAATCAACCCCAAATGGAATAGGCTAGTGTCAGCTTGGCTGCGCTTGTACCTTTTAGCCATTTTGAACAAACTTCGATGCAAATAATAGGGCATACTTAGTTTGAAACCCATAAACACCATTAATAAATGCAGGTGAAACAAGAAAATGAACCTGTACCTGCCTTCACAAGTAACGAATTGCTTGATAATCATCAAGAGATCATACCAATGGGGTTTCAACATCTTCACAGGCAAACCTCTGTCGCATGAGTTCACTGTCTGAGACTGAAATAACAATTTCCATGGGACATCGTCAACCTTGCAACTTTTCGACCATTTTTGTCCCGAGAGAGGCAGACTACTTGCCAAGCTGAGGAACTGTTCAGTGATTTCAAGATGGACATCTCCAACTTTGGCTCGGTAGCCATCGAACGACAATGAAAATTGTCGAGCCACTGTGATGTTGTAACCATCAAATTTCCTTATGAAAGTGACACACTTGAATTCTTCCAGGTCGCTATACGCACCATCAAACATTAACAGTGCTTGGCACCCGTTGGGCTCTGTCCTTACGACAGGAGCCATAGCTTCTGTGCATGGTGGGGTTTGGACCGAACAAAACAATGCACAGGGTCAAAAACGATAGGGTTTAATAGTTTTAGCACTCAAGGAGGCCGGAATTAACTGCACGCTTGTGAAGGTGGTGGGATTACCACCGCCACGCATAGTATTAATGACCATGTACAGTGCTATTCCATCCATAATTACAATCATTTAAAACATATGTATCGGCTAACCAAACAGGTGTACAAACATATCAACGTGCCATTCATCCGAATCGGAACCAACACCATATGTGATAATCATGCGCCAAGTGTTAAGTTTAATCGACATGAAATCCAACGATCTGTCATGTCAATTCAATGTTTCAAACTGCTGTTAATTCAATCATTCCAATGCATAGTTTAAAACTATGATCGCTCAATGTAATATCAATTCTCAAAACAATGTATCGAGCAAGGGTCAAACCATGAAATCGACAATCCCAAAGGTTGATCAATACGCCTTTGCAAAAGTCAAACTATTGTCATTTGATATGAGATCAAACTTATGATATTGCCAATGTGTTTTGAGCATAATCAAAGTGTAAAAACATTGCAACCAATGAACATATGAAAATGATAAGTTAAGAGTTCAAAACAACAAGAATTATATCATATATAAAACCAAAGTCAATTATGACCCTTATGACATCAAGAAAAACTCATAACTTAATATTTTCAATACTTTATCAAAGAAACCAAGTTGCGCAATTAAAGTGCATGGATATAGTTTGAAGAAACTTTTGCAGTGATGTGATAAACCAATGGTCAAGTATCTTTCAGCAAATCAATAAAAGACGATGACATTCAAATCAACGAAGAGGTGTGTTCACACTTTCAGTTTTGAAAACTGTAGCGAAACTAAAATGCAATCGTCACAAAAATGAAACAAATGTCTAGAAGCACAATGCGACGATACTTAGTCGTTTAGAAGACAAGGGGTGTAGGAAGCTTTTTAGGGTAATTAAAAAAAAATGAATTGGCTGCCAACACCACCAGGACCCTATCCTCAAGCCGATCCCAACTCAAGGGCGTCCAACATGGTCACCCATAAAGAAACTTAAAAGGCGCCATCTTTATGGTGCCTTGATAACTGTTGTTCTAAGCGAACTCTACTAGAGGCAAGAATTCCTCCCAGCGCTTTTGTTGGTCCATCACGTACTTGTGCAACATGTCTTCCAAGGTTTGGTTCATACGTTCTGTCTGTCCGTCTGTCTCTGGGTGATATGCAGTACTAAAGTTAAGATGGGTTCCCAAGGCCTCTGGGAAACCCATCCAAAATCATCCAGTAAACACCGATCCTCGATCAGTTATAATCTTTTTAGGCACGCCATGCAGCCTCACAATCTTACTGATGAAAAATCTCGCTATGTCAGGTGCTTGATATGTCGGACGTACAGGAATGAAGTGAGCACTCTTCGTCAGAGTGTCTACTACTACAAAAATCGAGTCGTGTCTCCTTGCCGTCAGTGGCAATCCAACAATAAAATCCCTCGATATAACTTCCCATTTTGATTCCGGAATGGCATGTGGTTGCAGTAATCCTGCCGGGTGTCTATGTTCAGCCTTTACCTACTGACACTCGAGATATCTAGCCACAAAGTTGACTATGTCGGCCTTCAGTCCTTTCCAAAAGAATAATGGTTTGAGGTCTGCCCTCATCTTCGTTACTCCTGGGTGAGCCATGTAAAACTGCTCTATGAGCCTCGCTCAAGATCAACCTCCTCAACTCGTCGTTTGGCGGTACGTAAATCCGACTTCTGAACCTCAATAAACCATCGCTATCAAGTGAATATCCCTCACAACGTGGTACCATCATTGTGTTTTGTCCGATAAAATCCTTGACTTCTGTGTACCAGTCATCATCACGATGTAAGGTGAGAACCTTCTCACGTAGATTTGTTTGAAGAGGTAACACTGAAAAGATGTGTGGCCTCCGACTCAAGGCATCCGCCACTCGGTTCACTGTTCCCTTTATGTAAGAAATCTCGAAATCGTATTCGCTAAGCAATTCCGACCAACGCCGTTCTTGCACGTTCAGGTCGCTTTGCGTAAGAAGTGTTGTAGTCCACAATGATCAGTCTTTAATTCAAATTTTCTTCCAATAAGGTAGTGTCTCCAAACCTTCAAGGCATAAATGATGGCTAAAGACTCCAAATCGTGCGTCGCGTAATTCTCCTCATGCCTTCTCAGTTTTCTCGAAATGTAAGCAATCACTCATCCGTCCTACATCAAGACTCTGCCTAAACCTTCCTTGGATGCGTCAGTGCATACCAAGAAGTCTGCATCCATGTCAGGGACCCTTAGTATCGGTGCGGTTTTCAGCAACTCTTTAAGCCTCCGAAAGGCCTCCGCGTATTTCTTTGTCCAACCAAACTTCTTGTTTTTCTTCTGCAATTTCGTGATCGTATTTGCTATCTTCGAAAAACCCTCGAAAATCGTCGATAGTATCCTACTAACCCCATAAAACTACGCACTTTTGTGACATTCGTTGGCACAGGCCATTCCATAATAGCCTCAACCTTGGCAAGATCCGTGGCGATACCTTCGCCGGAGATGTCATGCCCCATGTAGTGAACCCTCGATTGGTAAAATGAGCATTTGGACAACTTCCCATGTAATTTGTGTTATCGTACACATTCTAGTACCAAGCGCAAGTGATCGGCATGCTCCTCTGTCGTCCAAGAGTAGATCAAAATATTGTCAATGAATATTTGGACGAACTTGTCCAAGTACTCGCGGAACACCCCATTCATCAAACTCATGAATATCCCTGTGGAGTTTGTCAGCCCAAATGGCAAAACAGTAAACTCATAATGTCCAAATCTCGTATTAAAGGCAGTATTAGGGATGTCATCCTCCTTGATCCGTAACTGGTGGTACCCTGATCGCAAATCGATCTAAGAGAACACTGTCACACCCTTCATTTGATGGAACAGATCATCAATTCTTGGTAAGGGATATTGATTCTTGATCGTGGCCTCGTTCAGTTGACGGTAGTCAATGCAAAGCCTCCGTGATCCTTCCTTCTTTCGTATGAAAATAACTGGTGCACCCCACGGTGACCCACTAGGACGTATCTGTCCCAGGTCCAACAACTCCTTCAGTTGCATTTTCAACTCTTGCAACTCCGGGTTCGACATCCGATAAGGCGTTCTTGCTATCGGTTCGGTTCCCGGGTTCAAGTCTATGGTAAACTCCAGTTCCCTTTCCGGCGGCATCCCAGGCAACTCCTCTAGAAATACGTCCGCAAACTCCTTCACCACCAAAAGGTGTTCTAGACCTTCCTCTACTCCCTTCTTGTTTAGCGCGAGGATCGCATAAGGTTTTCACCCCTTGCGCATATTCTTTCGTAACTGTAAGGAAGAGACGAACTGCAGGGAAACTCCCTGGTTCCTTCCTACAATCACACGTCTCTATCCTTCATCATCAACCTAGCTTAATCATTTTGTCTTACAGCTGAGAATCGCCTCATGCTTTTCCAACCAATCCTTACCGATCACGACGTCATAAGATCCTAAGATCGTGACGTACAAGATGACTCTCGTGACAAAATCTCCCAGGTTAAGGGCACAGCCCGTGACCCTTCCTCCAACCCTATGTTTTGGCTTCCGAAGCCATCCCTGTGAAGCTAAACTCATCCTGAATGACTGCCTTCTGGACGACATAGTGCAAGGTTTGAGGATTCAAGATAATAAACCTTTGCACGCATGCTGCTGTTAAGGCCCCACACGAATCTATTGACCTTAAGCTTCTCAGGGTTAAGGTGCGGAGCATGTTGGAGTAACGCCATAACACGTGCCTCGCTCTCGGGCACCGTACGACCTCACTGTCGTAAGGAAATGAACTCATTGAGCCGACGCTTAATTAATTCCTCTGAAAGGTACCTCTCTCGGAATCGTTCCTCGAACAATTCCCATGAAACATCTTCAATGATCATGTTCAGCTGCGACAGGAGCATCTTCCACCATAAAAGAGCGCTCCCCTTCAGTTGAAAGACCGCCATGCAGACTTTCCTGTTGGAGGTATAATCGTGAAGTGCATAGCACATCGCCATATTCTCCAATCATGCCTCGGTGGCTGCGTCGTCCGGGGCACCAAAGAACTCGGGAAATTTTATCTTCTCGAGTTCACGATGAAAGTTACTTGTAATGCCCGGTACGCACGGCAGAACCTCAGGGGGTGCCAGTGCCCTGGCCTCATCTCTATCCCAACGGCTAATCAGAGCCTTAGACATGTGCTGAGAGGATCTCATCATCCCTATAACAACGCTAACTGCTATAAGATCCTGTTCGAGCACCCGCTCGCCTCCCTGGGGTTGAGACCCCTCAGGCGTGGATTCTACTAGAGGCGTCATGCCTCCTCCCCTAGCACCCGTCATCGGCCTCCGCGGCATTATCTATCCATGATTACCTCCATGCACACAATCAACTCGATCAACAACAATATAATCAATCTAATCCTGTCAACGAAAGCCGTAGCGAATCCCAAGTCACGGGTCGAACCGGCTCTGATACCATATGTTACGACCCTCCTCGTTATGACAACATCTCTGTTAACAGGTGCAAATTTTTTTTTTTTCGTTAAAGTGTGTGCGCACGTAGAAGTACGGACTCACGTGACTCTACGTCACCACCCGACAATCGACAAGAATGACCCGACAATAAGATGATTACGACCTTGTACAACACAAATTGTATGAACAAGCGTCCTCCAGGAAGGCGCAAGTAAGAAGGACCCAGATGTTGGCCAATCCATGAGTAATACTCACTGAAAATCTCAGACCAATTTCTCCCTTTAAATTTATTAATCGACGAGATATCCAACCTTAAATAAAGTACAATTAGTTAACTGCAATCCCCGTTTGTTGAAATATAAATACCGGTTTCACTTAGATTCACAGACCTTAATTTTTATGGGTCATCCGTCATAATGCGATTATCAAGAATTCACCATAGCACCACCCTATCTATAACTATTTATCTTCGTATGTAGTCTGGCATGTAACCAAACTTACTTAAGCAACCGCTTCAAGTAATCCATCATTTGTAAGCATTGCAATCTTTAGGTTTGCATCAAGATCTCTACACAACAATCATTGACAAGGTTTAGGAACAAGAATCCTTCTCATTGTTACTTTTCTCCTTGGCATCATGCTCACCATTCCTTATGAAACAAGATAACAGGAGTTCAATCATAGAAGTAGCTCTCTATTGCATTTTATTATTTTTATTATTTATTTTTCTTTCAGCAATGCCAACAAGAGCTCATACAACTCTTGCATTTCCATTTTTAAATGCTCCTAATGCGAACAAGAGCATAAACATGTAGTCCCGGACAATCAGCAGCAAGATATTGAAGAACTTAAGTTGCCCAGACGGTATGGTTGCTCATGCAGGTGAAAGTTTGGATACATATTTTTCAAACTTATATCTCATACTGTAGCATAAAAGCAAAGTTAAACCATGCAAGGAAAATGCCTATGATCACTTGACTCATCACAAAAATTCTTGAACTTATATAGTTCAATCAGGGAAGGATGTATTCAACGGAGATGCCAAACAAGTGAAATCTGTTTCCCCCTTTTGGTATTAAGGAAAGTTATCATCGTACCATATTTTCTTGAAATGAACATCATGGGTAGCAATATCACTCACTAAGTTTTATTTGTCAATACCAACTTGATGTTTGCAAGACACCCCACAATTTTCAAACAAGAAAGAATATGATTTATGTGCACTCTTATGAGGGAAGAGATAATCATAGAGGTCCATAACATAGCTAACATTCACCCAATGAAAAGAAATGAGAAGGCAACATTATACCATGCCAAAACATATTTATACTACAAGCCCAAAACAATTATATAAAAGACTAAAGTGGGAAATGAAAAATACCCATGGATGGTAATAATTAACACCCTACAGCTTACCTAGCAGCTCTGCAGCAAGAAAGGAGGTCAAGAAATAGGGATTTAATTAAATCCATAAACAAAAATGTAAGATGACTACATTGAGATATTGTTACAAACGCTTTAATGGAAAGAACCCTAGTTGTGTTTTAATGGTAGTTAAGGGAAAATTAAAGGTTGAAAGAATGTGTCTAGCATTCCCCAAAACCCAGACGTCCATCCTTTCCCGTGTCGGGCATTATTTTCTTGACCAAAGGGAAATATAGAGATCCCTCATACAACACACAAAAATGATTGGGGATAAAACACAGAATTATCCATGAATCAAATGGCTTCGATGCAAGGGGAAAAAGAAGAATTTTCATGGGAAAAACATAACCATGCCAAGAAGAAAACACAGCAGTAACTTATACACCTTTTGGCATACATTTTTTTCACATAAAAGACATTTCTTATCTTGCACAACATGCCATAAAATGGAGGTACAGATGTAAGCTAAAAGGGCATGAAATAAACTTGTTTTGCCTTCTACAAATGAGTTTATCTATGTACATAAAGTTAGAATTATGAAATTCCATATCCCACCTTTTTCACCCATTCCAACAGCCATCAAATTGCAACAGTAGACACCAAATCCATTGCCAACAATTGACATCACCAATCCCAGTCATAATATAGATATGGTTAATGAATTTGATTGCCCCAAATCAATGTGCTTGTCAACACACACGGAGATTTCCACAGCCATTACCATTCCCAAGCATGCACTAGCTCTGCACTCTTCTTGTTAAGAAATCAAACTGTGTACATACGAGGCCATAACTGCCCATGAGGTTCTCATTATTTACACAACAATGTGAATCCTTGATTACAAGCTGGCTGCAAGATTCCTAGGCCAAGAATTGTCACGACTATACAAGGAAACACTCCATACTTCTACTTGGGCTTCATCATGCCCATACCTTTTTAACTCGTGAAATTAAAGATAATAAAAGTAGAGACAACATTCATAAAACACAAAATTTCCCTAAATATGACACACAGGTTTCATATGAAAAATGCAAAGGTTGGAAGATCCAGTCACTATTTGTCATGACACCATCCAATTTGTATTGGATCTATTAAACAACGTAGAGAAAAGACCGTGAACATGCTGGGCATAGCTTACCAGAGGCAGACCATTTTTCCATTCATTGTCATGCCCACACAATGGCATAACACATTTTTCATAAATAGAAATGCAAAACAACTTAGTAACAAAGGATTACAATTCATTGACAATCTGTGTAATGAAAAATATGTAGCACACACACGGTCTCAAGCAGTTTGCTTGCCCTCAATGCTTAGTTACCATAACAGTTTGTAATTACCATTCTCACAGCTATTGCAAATTATTGAAGAGTATGAGTAAAGATATACCTTCTCATTGAGAGATTTCTACAAACACTTTCTGAAAATCGTTTATCTGTTGTTGTACCAATGCCTTAATAAACAGAATAACACTCTATAATTAACAAGCTCTCTATCTCTAATCCAAGGCATACTGGAATCCCCAAGAAAACACTCAGTCTTCTACCAATATTTTAAACGATACAATGTGAAAAGAAAAAGAAAATAAAACGCAGAGGTTCCCTTACTCAGAGATGAATTCGTGCCATCCAGAAACGTAGGGAAATAACAAGCTATCTATCTTAATCCAAAGCATGTCAGAGATGAATTCGTGCCATCTAGAAACGTAGGGAAATAACAAGTTGTCTATCTTTAATCTAAAGCATATCAGAGATGAATTCGTGCCATCCAGAAACACAGGGAAAATAATAGGCTGTCTATCCTTAATCCAAAGCATACTGGAATTCCACTCTACAATACCCACGGCCAAGGTGTAAAACACAAGGACAGGGGCTGGTAAAACGAAAGCCCACTGTCTTCTATAATCACCCAGAATGTAAAAATAAAAACGGAGAACCCACAAAAACGAAACCCACGCTGTATGTGATGCCCAGCAATAAAAGAATGCCCAATGCAAATAGAAAATGCCCAATGCTCTGTATATACACCCAGTAATAAAAAGAAATGCCCAATACGAATAGAAAATGCCCAGTACTCTGTATATACGCCCAGCATTAAAAGGAATGCCCATTACAAATAGAAAATGCCCAATGCTCTGTATATACGCCTAGTAATAAAAAGAAATGCCCAATATGAATAGAAAATTCCCAATACTCTGTATATACGCCCAACATTAAAAAGGAATGCCCATTACAAATAGAAAATGCCCAATGCTCTGTATATACACCCAGTAATAAAAAGAAATGCCCAATATGAATAGAAAATGCCCAGTACTCTGTATATATGCCCAGCATTAAAAAGGAATGCCCAATATAATAAAAAAAAATGCCCAATACAAATTTACCCCGCCCTAAACTATACCCATATGAAAAAAAATGAAATATCCATAACCCCAAGTATTTACCAGTAACCCTAAACTGAACTGATCATAAAAACGAGAATCTTCTGAGTTTAAGGATGAGGGGAGGACAATTGCATCCATACAGTCACAATCTTAGCAGTAATCACTATGCATTCTACCTTACTATGTTCAGGAGCATACCTTTGCCTCCTCGCCTCCTCCGAAAGTTGCCCGTTGACTCCTTGATGCTCCCGCTGCTCCTGCTCCTGCTTGCCGACTGCAATGAACTCACCGGTACCTCCCAGCCAAACGCTAGGGGTACTCTTCTTCCCCCTCATCCCCCCGAGCCGCAAAGGGGCCACACACAATCAAAGAGTAACTAGCTTCTCAGCTCGCCTCCAAGGCTGAGCTACCACTCAAGTCTGCTGAGAATCCCCAAATCCTACGAGAAATCAGTCCAGTCTCTCTAGTCTCCAGCATAACAGTACCCATATCCACCAAAATCCCCTTCTTTCCCCCTCTCCCTTTCCTTTTATTCAGTCTCAAACCCTAATTCCTCTTTTCTTAGGTTCCCCCCCCCCCTTTTCCCTTTTGATTTTCTTATTTTTCTTTTTAATTTATTTTGTTTATATTATTTTATTGTATTTTTCATTTCAAAGACTCAAAGAGTATGTGCACTCCTTATTAATTTCATTTTATTTTCACATGCTTAACTTTATTTGTTTACAATTTGTTTGCAATGTAAATATACATATATATATATATATTCATTTTTCTACTATAAGCATGCATTCATCATTGTAGTTCATCATTTTCCATCATTTAAATTTACCATTAATATATATATTTATGTATATAGGATAAAGAGAGATTATGGTGATGGCAAACATGTATAGGGGAAAAATAAATGTATTACATAAAATGGATAAAGAGGAATTACGGGGAGGAATGGTGATTTAGTAATGGGAACTGGTCAAGAAAAAGGGAGATGGGTTACTGGAAGATCAAGGCGATGGAGGACAGTTTAATTAAGTAGACAAGGATAAGGAGAGGATAATGGTCTGAGTTTTTTTTTTCCCTTTTTTTTTGAATTATCATTTGTTAAGGCCACACTAAATCCCCCCCCTTTTTCTAGAAGGTCTTAGGCTTAGGGTTTAGATTCTGAGCTAGGCAACGATTAGTTAAGGGAATGGCTTAAGGTTTTATTCAGGTGTTGATGACTTAGGGTTCTTAGGCTGACTCCTTCAACCACCTTTATCGCGATGTGCCCTTCAGGTCACACCATGTGCGCCAAGGGTGCCACTCGCCTCTGGAATTTCTTTTGGCGACGTGCCCTTCAGGATGCACCACGTGCTCCAAGGGTGCCACTCACCGACTGAGTTTCTTCTGTGCGATGTGCCCTTCAGGATGCACCACGTGCTCCAAGGGTGCCACTCGCCGACTGGACTGATTGGTAGACCTCTATAACCCCTGGAGTAAACACTCCGCCAGGTGAACTCGTAGGAGACTAAGGGCTC
>ML781675.1:246401-294564 GCA_009831015.1 Picea engelmannii
CTCTAAGGAATAAGGCCCCCGCCTTATTGCGCGCCCCTTAGAATCATCGTGAGAAACTGTCGCAGTCTGCCCTCACGGCATCGTGGATCCTCTCGAACTAGGTAATCGTTAACCTACAGTTCGAGCCACGGCGGGAGTGCTAGCAGGCGGTGGAAGGGCTGTTGTCCACCCCTCTCCCTCAACCTCTCTGCAAATCGTGTGTGGCCCGTTTACTCCATATGTGAGTCAATTCGGCAAGCTATCGTCAGCCTGCATCACCAATAATCATGTCAGAAATGTCAACCTCAAATCATCAAATCAAATGAAACATCATAATAAACATATCAACCCAAAAGCACACTCCCTGACTCAGTCCGGAGTCCAAGGGGGTTCTACCGATGCCTCTACATCCTCAAGGTCAAAAACCCTACACACTCAATAAAAATGAGTCAATAGCACCCATCTACATTAAATAGTAACCATCGTGTCATCTTTCAATCACATCATAATCAAATATAAAAGGTGTAACATCAAAAAGGGTCCAGATCACTTGCGAGCAAGTGTCCTCAAATAATACGTGTTCTCAGTGCACCAGAGCGGGATGTTACACTGTTGCAGAGATAGATTTCTTGAAGGGATTGAGAGGAAGGTACATCATGTCACTTTACATGTCAATCAAGATATTGTTCATGATAAAGATGTGATGATCATGAAATCAGACAACTAGATCACTCTGCACGCATGGGGGATTTGGGGGAAGCACTAGTGGATCTGAGATATAGAGAAGGATATGGAGAGAGGCCAAAATAAGTAAGAAATGGACCCCATCATGATGGATGATGAAAATACTGGGGAAATAATAAGGAAAGTGTATGTGACGTGAAACAGACGTCCCTACCAATATAAGATGAATAGTAAGAAGAGGGCAGTAGCAGAGCGAGAGGGTTTGGACAGTGATGAGGAAGAGGTAGAGGATCTTCACACCACAGAGAATATTGAGGATATATTGTGAACAGCATATGAGAGGAAAAATAGAGGTCACAAGTCCAACGTAGAAGAAGGATCTCCATTCCAGATCTGAATTAGTGTGGAACCCAGAATCCCATGTGCGACTAAGATAACTTAAGAAGAAAAATTGGTTAAAAAGCAAGTGATTAGAGATAGAAGAATTTTTGGATGAGGCTCTAATTCAAGTGGAAGTAATTCAGCAAGTATAATTCAAGTATATACAGCACGTGGAGGTGGTATCACAACAAAATTCACAATGGCAGATCAAGATCCCACTATTAGGTTACCTGAGTTCCATGGAGAAGGGTTTGAGGACCGAGAAAATCATATTTTCATCTTTGAAAATATTTGGGAAACCAAGAACATTACAGATGAAGATACCAAGGTTGCACTATTAGAAATTACATTAAAATACCATGCATTAGATTGGTACATGCGTCTCATAGTAAATAACCCAACCAGAGTGCTTATGACTATCACAGAGGTGAAAAGGAAATTGATCAATGAATTTAAGAAGCCAAGCTCAAAGGATCAATTTATGAACAAGATGATAGAGATTAAACAAAATCTAGGAGAATTAGTCTGGGAGGTTGATCAGAAGTTTAAAAGGCTCAAAGGTAAGTTGAATTTCCCTATTACTGATATGCAGCATAGACATTTATTTGTTAATTCCTTATTGCCACACTTGAATTATCCCTTGAGACAAAAAAAATTCAAGATCCAACTTGAGGCTTTGCAACCAACTTTGAAATTAGAGGAAAATTAGTACAAGCATATATATCTAGATGTGCAAGAGATGAGGGCAGATCTGAAGAACCATACATTTCAGTTAAATCAAAATAAAGGTGAGGAAAAGAGAGAAGATATTTGGTGTAGAATGTGTAGGACAGAAGGTCATCATAAGAATGAGTGTCCATTGTTTGCGCAATATATAGGAATATATATGCCAAACCCTTTATCTTCAAGAGGACCTTGGTGCGAGATATGTAAGACACATGGACATGATCCCTATAATTGTTCCATGATGCAGAATCATCAGACAGTACCAAAGAATACATTTTGTAATTTTTTCAAGTTCGTCGGACACGAAGATAAAGACTATATAAGTTTAGAGATGATGAAGGAAAGGATTTCATATACTTATAGGGTTCAGGTGTAACATACCCCGCCATCCTAGGCTGGGGAATGCTACCAAAAAAATCAGCTATGTTTTGTCAATCAACTGTCCATACCCAGACATAGACCCATTAGGTTATGGCATATCCATCTCTTTGTGGAACATCGTACATATATATGATTACACAGATAATATGCATTCTATATATATACAGAATTTAAATGTGTAAATCACAACAATCTAGTATAAACAAATTATACAAGAAATAAGATAACTATCATGACATGTATAGGTTACATAACATAATTAACATAGAAATGGTACTTATCTTTTTATGAAGAAAGCCATTGACTACATGCAAAACTTCCATGAACCTCCCAACCTTATACCATGTTGCTCCAATATATCAACAATGGGTCACCCCCGAGCTAGGACTAAACTCCACCCAGGGAAAAGGGAATCCTAGGCTAGGCTGAGACTATAGGAAGATGCACAATTGAACATGAAGGATTCCCTCCCAGGATCCTACTTACTCCCACATCTCATAGACTCTCATTCCCCACATGCATGTCCCAGCCTGGGAATATACACCTTCACTATCCAACAGTCCATCAGTTGCTCCACTTCCCATACATGGGCTTCAGCAACAACCCAGATCAAGAATGCTCAGAGGTTTGTAGTTGTTGCTAGACTCCCTCTAAGAGAAATCACTTCCCCAACAAAATTTCTCCCCTGGAGAGAGTTTCTCATAGGAATAACAACCTGCTTCTTCTACCCATGGTCCTGACAACTCACCTCTTCAAACTACATGCCTAACTACTTTCTTCCTTTGTCTAGTTCCAAGTCAAATAGATAGTTACAGTAGTAGAAAAATCAAGTAAGGGCTCTGGTAATGAAATAAAGCCACACCAGTCTAGGGAAAATGAGGGTCACAACAAAAAAATGGTTAAGGGGGCGATATGGTGTAGGCACGGTGAAATTATACTATGCTTCACATGAGAAAATGGGTTAGCTTCATGGGTTGCAGGTTTCGAAGCTTGCAGAGGTCAACAATGGAGGAATATGGTTGTTGTATGGATTTCCTGTGTCAGAGTGCATGCGTGAAGGGAAGAATGGCCAGAATGGTGAGCGAACAACACCCCCCCCTCCCCCCCCCACTACAACTTATTTTCCCACATAAATTTGCATGTGCCCAAGTTGACACTCGGATTTCTTGGAAGCTCGTTCTTCTCCACTTGGATTTTGTTCCTCCCCCCAAAGGAACTTAGGATAACGGGTTTTAATTTCCCAAACCTTAGAATTTTAGGAAATACCTTATAATGTTCCCTTGGAAATAATCTCTCTAGCTTATCCATTTTTCCCAACCTCTCAGCCCCATCTCTTTTCCTACACAATGGAGCTTAGTCCCCCATAACTCTTTCTTTGTGGTCGATATACACACATTGATGTAATTATATTAATGATGTGAGTATTTCCATACACAAAATCAATCTCCCTAGCCTTCAACAACTAGTATATCTAGCCTAATAAACACATAAGCCTCCCAACTTATAAACACTTGGCTCACCAACCTATAATCATCATTACAATTTAGCAGGGGATCGGCCTTGGGGTATTACAATCCCCTCCCATTATTTATGCATTTTCCTTAGTACATCTTACATAATATCAACAATATTTACAAAATCTTCCAAATGATGTGGGTATTCTTCCTGCATAGCATCTTCATGTTCCCAAGTTGCATCCTCGGGACCATACCAGGTCCATTGGACCTTTACAATCCCTATGGCTTGATTCCAGATTTGTTTGATTTTTTGGTCCATAATGTGTATTGGATGCACTTGAAAATCGCTTCCTTGTTCCACCTTAATCACATTCCAATCAATAACATGATTATCATCAGGTATATATTTCTTGAGCAATGCTATATGGAATGCATTATGAACAATCATAGATGCAGGTAGTGCAAGAATGTAATCTATTGGTCTAATCCTCTATAGGATTTCCAATGGCCCAAAATATATGGCTTCCAACTTGAAACAATTTATCAACTTCAGGGAACTTCTGTTGGCTTTCACCTTCAAGAATACATGATCACCCACTTTAAATTCCCTATGATTTTTTCCCTTTACAACATACCTTTTCTACTTGTATTGGAAAACCTTTAAATTTTTTTAATCTTCAACATTTTCTCTTCCATTTCCTTGAGTAACTCTGGCCCAATTACTGCTCTATCAGTTGGCTTTTCCCAACTTATTGGTGTGTTTCACTTTCTTCCATAAAGTGCCTCAAATGGGTTCATCTTCAGTGATGCATGGTACCCATTGTTGTAGGCAAATTCTACCAGGTGTAAGTAATCTTCCCATTTAGATGGTTTTTCCATCACGCACATCCTTATCATATCCTCTATCACTTGGTTCACTCTTTTTGTTTTCCCATTAGACTCGGGATGATAAGTTGTGTTGAAGTTCGGATTTGTTCCGAACCCTTTGAATAATCCCTTCTAGAAATTTGAGGTAAAATTTGGGTCTTTGTCAAACACAATTGCCGTGGGTATGCCATGCAATCCTGCTAATTCACTCATATAAATATCAACAACATTGGTTTCCTTGTGAGTAAACTTCATAGGAAAGAAATGGGCAGCTTTAGTAAGCTTGTTCACCACCACCATGATAGCATCATGTTGGTTGCTTGTTCTGGGCAATTTGGTGATGAAATCCATTGTCACCACTTCCCACTTCCACTTAGGAATGTGAAATGGTTGCAACAACCCAACTGGGTGCCTATGTTCAGCCATGACCTTCTGACACTCCAAACATTTAGCAATGTACTTAGAAATCTCCCTCTTCATGCTTGGCCAATAATATTGGATCTTGATTGTTGCAACTCTTTTTTGATATCCTGGGTGCCAAACATAAGGCACATTATGAATCTCTTTTAAAATCGTACCCCTCAATTCATGATAATTTGGCACATAAATTATGTTCCTATACAAGAGAACTTCATCATTACCCAATTTAAAATCTTCAACCTTTTGTTTCATTTTACCTTGTTGTAGTTTTGTCACCAACTCCATGTACTGCAAATATTCTTTTGCAACCTCCAAAATTATTCCTTTGAGATCTATTTGATACATGATAATGGTTGTGGCATGCAGTTCATGCACTCTCCTATTAAGTGCATCATCCACTTTTTTCTCCTTTCCTTTGATATGCTTGATGTCAAAGTCATATTCATAGAGGAATTCCAACCATCTGCTCTTCCTGGAATTTAATGTAGCCTAATTAAACCGATATTTCAGACTATTATGGTCTGTCCTTAGCTCAAACCTCTTTCCCATGAGGTAGTGACTTCATTTTTTCAAGGCTTGAACTATGGCTTCCAACTCCAAATCATGAGTGGCATAGAGCCTTTCATGCTCTTTTAATTTTCTTGTTTCAAAACAAATTACAAACCCATTCTGACTGAGGACTCCACCAAGTCCTTCTTTTCATGCATCGGTGAAAACCATGAAATATTCATTTGGATCTGCAATCCTCAGAATTGGAGCATTGGTTAACAACTGCTTCAATTGCTGGAAGCCCTTTTCAAATTCTATTGTCCATTGAAATTTCACCCCTTTCCTTTACAAGTGATTAGGTGAGAAATCCTCAAAAAACCTGCAATGAATCTCTTGTAGTATCTAGCTAGACCCATGAAGGATCTGATTTCTGTCATGTTCTTAGGCGTTCCCCACCCTTTAATGGATTCAATCTTTTCAGGGTCTACTGTTATTCCTTCTTCAGATATTATATGCCCCAAATAGTGAATTTGATTTTGATAAAATGAGCACTTGCTCAATTTGGCATACAGTTGGTGCTCTCGTAGCACCTGTAACGCCATCCTCAAGTGTTTCTCATCCTCTTCTTTTGTCTTAGAATATAAAAGGATGTCATCCATAAAGACAATGACAAACTTGTCTAAATATTCCCGGAAAACACCATTCATTAAGTGTTAGGATATTTAGACACTTAGGAGTTAGTTAAGATCTACTTGGTCTAATTTGTCGTTAGGTAAAAGTGTGTTTCCTGGTGTGTTTCTTTAGTATGCATTAGTTTGCATTTGTAGTTAGGAAATCCGACGGTCACAATATGTTCCTGACATAGAGTAATTTGACGGTTCATACTCTCTTCGATATTAATGGCCATTGATCCATGTCTTAACACTCGATTGGTCTATGATCTCTATTTAAAGAGAATGGAGGGTCATTTGCTGATGATCGATTTTGAGAAACTCTCTTGTAAAATCTCTTTGTAATATTTTTCTTTGCATTAATAAATTGCTCCAAGTGGCTGTGTTGGTTGGGGCCGTGGATGTTTCCTTGTAGGGTTTTTACCACTTGAAAACAACGGTGTGTTGATATTTGATCTGGTTATGTGATTGTTTACTAAACTTGTTCTTCCTCTGTTGGAATACTTGTGTTGTCGAACATGGTATCAGATCCTGTTTGAATACCCACTCATGTTGTAGATCGAGATCATGAAGTTGAGTTTCCTCATCTCCATTTTCTGTCATTTACGCACATTTATGTGCTTAGAGGATTGTTCCCTTGTGTCTGGAGCACTCGTTTCAGTCAAGGACACTTTTTTTCACTCAAAAAGGTTTATGTTTTCCCAATATACTGTCATTACAGTCAAATTCGGAGGTATAAAGCGTGAATATGCATTTTTTTAATTTTTACAAAGTTTTATTTTGGTTTTATTTCGGTTTGATATTATTTGTTTTCGGGTTGCTACTCTTTTAGATATGTGTATTCTCTTTGCCCCGCTCCCTATGTGATCTCGGAAAATCAGAAACAAATAGGAAAAGGTGCATCTTGCAGGTAAGCTAACCGAGATCTAACCCTTGTTGTCATCGAGAAGCAAAAAAAAATTCTTGTGTGAAAAGAGTTTTTTTTAGCATGCTCTCCAAGGCCGTCAACAACAAAAACCCCAATCCTCCTTCTAAACATTACAATATGTTTTTCTAAACCATTTCGTTAAAATTTGTCTTATTAAGTAAGAGGTCTTAAGTTCAAGTCTCTTCTTTGTTACTTTTTTTTTTAAGAATTTCATGCTAAAATTGTAAAGTGTATTTCACTTTAAGTATAAAAGTGAATCACTATACGTAGCTTTAATATTTTATTTTAGAGTTATTTATTTTTCATGAAGTAACTTTATTGTAAAAGTGATCCCCACTTCTCTTTATAAAAGTGGGTCACTTCATAAAGCAACTTACACCACCACGTGGTCCCTTGGTTACCATTTATGTATTTTTATTAAAAGGGCATAACTCTCACATACGAAGTCCATTTTAAGTGTCATTTTTTGTAAAACCATATAACTTTTCGAGATATTTCCACTCAGATCATCAATTTTAGTTTTTAAATCCATATTATATGCATATTTAATATGGTTTCTACAAGTAATCTCTTACTTACTAGCACCAACTACTTCCAATGGAAATCCCATATGGAGGATTTATTAAGAAGTAAAGGCTTGTATCGGATTACCTTGGCAAAAGAAACAGCACACACTGATGTTGATAAGAAAGCCAAATGGGATAATAGGAATGACAAAGCACGTGGATTAATCAGAATTTCCATCTCTCCTGATTTAAGGTTCCACCTTCAATCACTTGATCAACCCAAAGAAGCTTGGGACAAGATTGAATCCATGTTTGGTAAACACAATATTATTCGAGCACAATAGTTAGAAAATCAAGTACTAACTTTAAGTCCAAATGATTTTTCTTGCATTGAAGACTATCTGTCTAAGTTTAAAACACTCGGACTTTTATGTGAAGAATGTAAGATAAATATAGAAGAAGATCGTTGCATCTATCTTATACTTTCTAAGCTAGGTAGTTCATATTCTTTGTTTGTATATACCTTTTATGCCATGCAAGAAGCTCTAGGGGAAACTTATAAAAAACCCAGTCTTGATAACTTTTTTGATGCTTTGATTAGAGAGAAAGATAAGCTTGTATAACTTGGAGTGATCAACACTACAGGTACCTCCAACAAAGACTTAGTTTTCCATCAGAAAGATAGACCCAAGAATACCAAGAAGCAACATCCTCACCACAACAACAAGCAATATAAGGGTCTCAAACCCACACAGACAACTTCCGCTCCTAATGGTGACAAAGGAGAAAAACAGAAATGTAAGAATACTAACAGACATTGCAAATTTTGTGTTAAATATGGTCATGATGAGTCCAAATGTTTCAAGAATATGGCAGCTTTAGAAGCAGCGATGAAGAAGCACAACATCAGTATTGATTCTACTTCTTCTTCTTCTTCTCATGGACATGCACTTCTACTTCTGGTTTCTCCTTCAATAAAACTTCTACTTGTACTTCTACTTCTAATGAGTGTCTTATCGATTCTAGAGCATATTATCATATGGCTAAGTATAGAGCCATATTTTCTACTCTAAATGAATGTAAAACCAAGAAAATATTTTTTGGTGATGATAAATCTCTTAGTGTCGAAGGAACTAGAATAGTTCAAGTAGAAATTGGTCATTTCAATGATGTATTATGTGTTCAAAGTCTTTCTTGTAACCTTCTATTAGTATATCAAATCACTCATTCAAGTGAAGTTAAAACCATAGAGTTTTCACCTCACCAAGTTGTAATCAAGGATCTAAAATATCCTAAGCATGTTCTTCCAGCTAGAATTGTTGATGATATTACCAGGTTGTACAAATTTGACAACTTTGGGTCATCATCTTTTTTATCAATTTTGGTTGCTCATAGAAATGACTTGAGAAAACTATGGCATGAGTAGTTTTGTCATCTAAACTATCGCTCATTGCAGCAACTATGTAATCAACAGATGGTGAATTCTCTTCCTCTTGTTTCATGCAGATATGGTGTTTGTGTCTGTTGTGTTCTCAGCAAACATCATCAGGACAGTTTTGACAAATGTGCCTCTTGGAATGCCTCAGGTCCTTTGATGCTTGTTCACAGTGATTTGTGTGGTCCACTTTCTTCTCCTTCTTTTTATGGGTGCAAGTATTTCTTAACTTTCATTGATGAATTTTCCATATGTACTTGGGTTTACTTCTTAAAACTTAAGAGCGAAGTTTTTGACAATTTTTTGGCCTACAAGGCCCTTGTAGAAAAGAAATATGGACATCAAATTCAAAGGTTAAGAACAGATAATGGAGGTGAATATGTGAACAATAATTTTACAAGTTACTGCACTACACAGGGAATCCAAATGCAACACACTGTTCCATATACACCACAAAAAAATGGTGTCGTTGAGAGAAAGAACCACACATTAAAAGAAATGGCTAATTGTATGAACCAATCTAAGGGATTAAGTATAAAGTATTGGGTGGAAGCCATGAATAGTGAAAATTACATAGTAAATCACATTCCAACAAAGGATCTTAAAAATATAACACCGGAAGAAGCTTGGACTAAAATTAAACCATATGTAAGTCACTTCCATGTATTTGGCAGTATAGCATGGGATCACATTCCTGATGAGAAAAGGAAAGAATGGTAGACTAAAAGTGAGAAGTGTATATCTATCTGTTGGTTATTCGGAAGATGTCAAAGGTTATAGACTTCTTCAATCACATTGTAATGAAATTATTATTAGAAGAGATTTTAAATTTGATGAAAATCTCTTGTCCTGCGAGCCTAATTCGGTGTTTTTGCATTATTTGGCCTGAGAGCCTAATTCGACAGTTGTGCCTTCTTTGGCCTGCGAGCCATCTTCGAAATTTGTTCCTTCTTCTGATCTGGTTTCTTATTCAGATAATGAGAGTGAGGATGAAAATCCACCTATGTCTGCTCACCCTCCTCCAGATGAGTCCTTTGAACCTGAACCAACACTAGCTCCATTGCTTCCTAGATGGGTCTGTTCGACATGAGACGTAGTTGGTGATCTTGTCGGTGATCCTTCATATTAGCATCAGACACATTCACAGTTCCAGCGAGCCTCTTCTCTTTTAGCTCAAGTTTCATAAACTCATGATCCAGAGATATTTGCAAAAGCTTCAGATCATCCATATTGGGATACATCAATGAATGAAGAGTATCATTCTTTAATGGCAATCGATACTTGGCATCATCTACCTCTTCCAAAAGGAATAAAACTTGTTATATGCAAATGGGTCTATAGAACTAAGTATGCATCAGATGGAAGTGTTGAAAGACACAAGGCTCGGTTGGTTGCCAAAGGATTTTCCCAAGTTGAAGGAATTGACTATAATGAAACCTTTTCTTATGTAGCCAAAATGAATTCCATCTGCCTTGTTCTTGCCCTTGTTTCCTCACATAAATGGGAGTTCCATCAGATGGATGTTAAATCCTCCTTTTTGCAAGGAGATTTGCAAGAAGAAATCTGCATGGAACAACCTTCTGGCTATGTCCAGAATGACTCTAGCCTTCTTTTTCACCTCAAGAAATCTCTTTATGGTCTCAAGAAAGCTCCCTAAGCTTGGTATGCCAAAATGGACAACTTTCTTATTGCCACTGGATTCTCTAGATGCCATTATGATCCTAATTTCTATACCAAGAAAGTAGGAAGCCATCTTATAATCCTTTTCATTATGTTGATGACCTTATACTTACTGGTAGTGACTCAAAACATTTAAACCATGTCAAAACTAGCCTTAAGAATAAATTTGAGATGACAGACTTAGGATTTTTGCACTATTTCCTTGGACTCCAAGTTTTGCAAACCAATGAAAGAATTTTTCTTTCCCAGTCTAAGTATGTTTGTGACCTTCTTCGTCACTTTCACATGGATGATTGTAAACCAGCCCCTTCTCCCTTCCAGTTTGGAGTCAATCTTACTTCCACTTGTACTTCTCCTGAAGTTGATGCCACCATGTACCGTCAGTTAGTTGGAAACCTCTTATACTTGACTCATACCTGTCCTGATCTTTCCTTTGATGTTGATCTTTCCTTTGTTGTTGGTCTTGGTCTTGAAAAACAGCTAAAAGGATACTTCTCTATGTCAGTGGTACAGTTCAGTTCAGGATACATTACAGTTTAGGGGGGACTCCTTTATTGGTTGGTTTCACTGATTTAGATTGGGCCATTGACCCTAATGATCAGAAGTCTACTGCAGGTTATGTTTTCAACCTTGGTTCAGGACCTGTCACTTGGACCTGTAAGAAACAACAGGATATTGCACTTTCTTCAAAAAAAGTAGAGTATTGAGCAGTGGTAAATTCAAGTCAGGAAGCCTTGTGGCTTCAACATATCCTTTAAGAGTTTGGATTCCAGCAGCAATATCTAACCAGCCTTTGGTGCAGCAATTAGAGTTCCATCAAGATCACCAAAGAACTAGTTCAACATCAGCATAGAAAACACATCGAGCTACACATGAACTTCATCAGAAAGCTCATTCATGATCAAGTTATTGAAGTGCTCTTTTGTCCCATAGAAGATAAAGTTGTAGACATTTTCACAAAGTCTCTTACAGAAGAAAATTTTTCCAAACTTCGATCTATGTTAGGAGTTCAAGAAGTTGTCATTAAGGGGGGATAGGCTCTAATTCCTCCTTCCTTCTCCTATTGTGTCACTATTGTAAATCCTTCAATCCTATCCCAATTTTTATTAAGGGGGGATGTTAGGATATTTAGACACTTAGGAGTTAGTTAATATCTACTTGGTTTAATGTGTCCTTAGGTAAAAGTGTGTTTCCTAGTGTGTTTCTTTAGTATGCATTAGTTTTCATTTGTAGTTAGGAAATCCGATAGTCACGATATGTTCCCGACATAGAGTGATTTGACGGTTCATACTCTCCTCATTCTTAACATCCATTTATTCATGGCTTAACACCTGATTTGTCCATGATCTCTATTTAAAGAGCATGGATGGTCATTTTTCGATGATCGATTGTGAGAAACTCTCTTGTAAAATATCTCTGTAATCTTTTTCTTTGCATTATTAAATTGCTCCAAGTGGCCGCGTTGGTTGGGGCTGTGGATGTTTCCCCATAGGTTTTTTACCATGTGAAAATATTGGTGATTTGATCTTTGATCTGGTTATGTGAGTGGTTACTGAAGGTGTTCTTCCTCTATTGGAATACCTATTTTATCGAACATTAAGCACATAAAAACAATCGGTGCATTTGATAATATGAATGGCACCACTATGAATTTGTAATCACTGTACCTTGTTCTGAAGACATTTTTTCTGATGTCTTCATCTTTGATCCTTACCTGATGGTATCCAGACCTGAGATCAATCTTTGAGAATATCTTTGCATCCTTTAATTGATCAAATAGATCATCGATCCTTGGCAAAGGATATTTGTTCTTGAAATTCACTTTGTTCAATTGTCTGAAATTGATGCACAGTCTCAATGTCATTTCTTTATTCTTCATGAATATAACCAGGGTGCCCCAAGGTGACACACTTGGGCATATATACCCCTTCCTCAAAAGTTCCTCAATATACATTTGTAGTTATTTAAGCTCTGGTGTGCTCATCCGGTAGGGAGTCTTTGATATTGGAGTTGCTCCAGGAATCAAATATATAGACAAATTGATATCTCTCTTTGGGGTTAATCCCGGTATCTCCTTGAAAACATTCCCAAACTCTTCCAGGACTATGTGATCCTCCATATTTGGAACCTTATCCTTAGGTGCTTCCTCCATATGGGCTAGGAATATTTGACAACCCTTCTTGTAACATTTCTTTAGCTGCATTGTTGAGATCTCTCGGATAGTAACTGCCCTCAGAATTCCTTGGACTATTCTTAAGTTCCCTTCCTCGTTTAGGCAAGTAAATTCCTTGTTATGACAATCCAAGATAGCATGGTGTTGTTCCAACCAATACATACCAATTATATAGTCATATGAGCCCAATGGAAGGATGTTCAAATCTTCCTTGGTACTTAGCCCATTCATGTCCACTAGAAGGGATTTAACCAACACAACAAATTTTCTCTTAGATCCTGTAGCTAGTTGTACCAGCCAAGATTTTCCATGTTTGCTTCTTGGAAATTTTAATCTCTCCACTACCTTAGGATAAATATAGATATGACTAGATCCTAAATCTATTACAATAGTAAAGGCATTGTTATTGATCATACCTTCCACTTCAATCATGTGTGATTGAAACTCTCCATTCTTGTTGTCCAGGGCTTCATAGATCCTTGGAACAATTATTCCCATGTCCTCCGCCATTTCTTCTTGTTGTACATTATGTAAAGATCTCACCTTATCACTTCGGTGAGGAAAATTTATATACCTATGGTCTCCTTTACAACCCCAACATTGAATGGATTCCTTCCTTGGCCTTTTCCCACCTACTTTAGCCATTTTGTGCTCTCTAAAAGATGGTTGTCCTAGAGGACTATTTTTGTAAAATGGTGGTGTGTTCCCCTTTTTCCTTTGTTCCCTCTTAGACTTCTTCTTGTATTCCAAAGATATTTGGAAAGTTGGATTTCCCTTATGTTGATCATACAAGCACTTGGCTCTCCTTATGGTTTCCTCCAAAGTCTTGGGATCATCATACTGAATATTGTCACTGATGAAGGATGGAAGCCCACTTAGATACCTCTGAATATTTACTATCTCATAGTTGATGAAAGAGACATACTTCAAGAGTTCTAGAAATATTCTTTCATACTCATCAATGGTCATGCTTCCCAGTTTGAGTTCAAATAATTCTTTCATATTTTTTTCATAATACCTCTTGGTTAAGTATTTCTTCTCAAAATGCTTCTTGAATTCCTTCCATGTAACATTATTCCTTTTGATTTGTTGCACTTGCATAAGATAATCCCACAACATGGATGCCTTTCCTTTTAGTTGATAGATAGAAATTCTTCCTTCTGTATGAGAAGAATAGTTATGCAATTGGAAATACTTCCTCATACCAAGCATCCATGTCTCAACATCTTAATCCTTCTATTTGTCTCCATCAAAGGTAGGAGGTTTGATCTTGTTAATCTCTCCTTTTAGTTCATCACCCCAGACCTCTTATTCTTCCTGATAGGGGATATCCTTGAGTTATTATGTTCTCTCCTATTGGAATTCCTTTGGGAGTGATGGTAATATCTACTACCACTCCTTTTTCTTCTTTTCTCATAAGGGGACCTGTGGCATTCTGATTTGTTGGAGCTATTCTCCTTATCCAATTTATTTTCAATTATGTCCAAGCTCTACATTAACTTCATATTGAATTCTTCCTACTACTATTTAGATTTCATAAGAATTTCATTATCATATTTGTGACTTTGGACATATTTCTGCAATTTTCTAATGGTCTCTACGATATTCATGTTATTATCCACCATGTCCATTGGAGTTCATTCCTCCCAGACCCAAATGGACATGCATTCCTTGGATTTCATATTCCTTTATATAAGCCCCCTCTGTATCATCCATACCTCAGCACTTTGGTGATAACTTTGTTCCCTTCTGACTATTGTTAACTATGCAAAATGTGCAGCCAACAGAACTTTGTCAAGCTAATTGTTCTTAATAATTCCATGAAAACACAACCATTCTTATTCATTAATACATCAAAATTGTTTTCTGCTTATTTCCTGAGAAATTGAGTGTTCAGGTCCAATTTCTGGGTGAACAGTTGTCTTTTTTTGTTCAATACCTTTCCAATTCCTACTTCCATGCTAAATTATGAGTTTCGAGCAGGAAGTTATGGTACTTGGACAATTTTTCTTCTTGGTGGGGAAATTTATGTACATGGATTCTTCCATCTCATAGTCAAATTGGATGTTCACTCAGTGTTGGGTCCTCTCTTCATATTTACAAGCCTCCTTTATCTCATTAGATGTAGGTCTATACAAATTAAAACCCCATGGGCTCCTTTTCTAATCCCTTCTATGCTTTCAAAAACAATTTTCGGGCACTTATCCCCTTTTTCTTCGGCCCCTGAATGCATGGGACCATGGGATGTGACCCAGTGCTATCAGATAGGTGCTTATTCGGAGCCTTGAGATATTTGGAGATGTGTAACTTCAAGCTTCAAAAGCTCTTGTTGCTTCATGCCTTACTTCTCTCAAACGTTGAACCACCGAATCCTTACACAGTACATCCTCAGAGTTTCGGGGCTTCATTGCTCCTATGGTCCATGGCTCCTTGGAAACCAACGATTGAGATTTATTATGGGACTCTGGGCTTTAGGGGTTCCATACTGTCCATACTCTTAAACCTGTCGAAGTACCCAGTCTTTGGACTGTTGCATATGGTGCCACACATATTTTTTGATCGATGGTTGAGATGGACTCCAGGAGTCTCCAACCTCGACTGTTTATGCCATGTATCCTCTAAAGTGCCAAGTCTTCGAACTATAGGATCTTGCAACACATGTCCTCTGTGACCAACAGTCGAGATGGAATCTGACCTTCGAGAGTCCTCCCACTTTAGCAACCCTCGACCCAGTTCCTCTGAAGTTCCAAGTCTCTGGACTGGAGGATTTGGCACCTCTCATCCATTGGGGCCCATAGTTTTTGTGATTGAACTAATAAATACTCCAAACATCACATCAAACTTTATACTTTTCAAATTGTGGGGACATGGGTCAGCAGTTTTAGAGTAACCTGTCCATCATTCTGCAATCATCCCCACGCTGACATGTACCCCTTCTGGGAAACCATGGTTTGTATTGTGAGACCACCATGCAGAATTTTCTCTTGTGCAAATTTAATATCCATAATGCCTCTCGACCATCAATTTTGATATATCATGATCGAAGTTAATGCAGCCCCAATATAACTAACTTCCTCGCCAAGTTTAACTACCTTCTGCCACCACCAGGAGCTCCACGTGGCAGGACACACAAAGTAGACATGTGGCCCAAGCAGGCAGGCAACACGTGTCACATTCTACCAACACAAAATTTCTTCGAAGATTTCATAACCCATTGACACATGGCACACATCCTACGTGCCAGATTCATCTCGGGTCGCGTCAACAAGCCATGTCACTCTGACACTTCGGGATTTAGAGGATTATCCTTTGGCACATCTCAAAACCCTTAGACCGTTGAACTATTGAATCCACAACAATACACCTTTAAAGTTTCGAGGCTCCACTACTGATAGAGTGGGAAAACCCCCCTATGTCTATACTAGGGTTTACAATGTAGGCAGATCACAACCGTCTAAAAGTCTCCTACTTTTCTAACTACCCCGAACATACCCCAGACTCATCCATGAAAGACAAAGTTAGAAGGATCAGGTAACTATACATTTTACTCTGCGTCCAGTGTCGATCCTCTCGAGTTTGATAGCTTTGTTGACTGCAAACCTCCTCCCAAGGCTGGCCTGCATTCACAAATAGATAAACAGGAAAATAAAAACATGAATTTCATATATAAATGATGGGTTAGATGTTATAATAAAACATAAATCAAATGCAAACATTTGACACATCATATTTTGGGACAGGAAAAGTACTTATTTTATTGATATCACAATGTTAACTTACAACAAGGTCAGCGACTGCTACACAAACTTAGTCCGGGCTCCTCTTCACCAAGATCCAAGTGCACCTCCGCATATATTTCTCCTCTCAACCCTCTTCTTGGGAAATGGAATAGGCTTATGATGGAGGAAAAAGGGGAAAATGGGGAATTCTAATGCAATTCTCTCAACAAGGCTACAAATGCATGGGGCAAGGAGGGGATGTGAAATGGGTAGAGTTTCATTGTTCTTATGCTTATCTTAGGAATGAGACCCCAACACCTCTTTTTATATGACAAAAAGATGGTTATTCAGTTGGGTGACAGGATATAGGCAGTGGATCAGTTGGGAAACTACCCAATAGAATGTAATCTCAATGAATTCCTTGCAACTTTTGTAGGTATACGTGGGTTGTAATGGTGTAGATAGAATATGTACATGTGATGTAATGGTGCAACATGCATGTGTATGAAGGAAGTAGTGGTGCAGGGTGCGTACATCTTCAAAAAATGAGTTTTTAAGAAGAGCTACTTAGTCATGGCTTGGAAAAAATAGCAAGAGGTCCAAATGACAGGTATGCATGTATGGAGAAATTTAGGGTTATAAAATATTCCCCCTAATGTGTGAGGTCAGAAGAGCATCTGATGGCCGAAATACATTACAAAATCTACACCAATGTACGAAGCGAGTGAGCCCGGGACCAGAGTTCAGGAGGTGCCATCTGGAAAAATAACAATTGTCTCTCTGAGGTGGGCATACCCATTCTCGGGATGAAATAAATCATGGTTGACAATCAAATACACTACAGATCCATGTCATATAACTATATAAAGTGTAGTCGTGAGAAATACACAACGGATCTACATATCAAAATCAAAGGTATGCATGTATAGTATCCATCTTCAAGAAGCAAATGACTCCTGATGGTTGGAGATGAGGCCTTCAAAGCTCAAGAAACAACTTCAATATCTTCAAAAATTGGGTAGGAGTGTAATTTGGGTGTACAAATTCACTACCTAGAGGTCTTCGACAGCTCGTCGGGAAAATACAAGAGGATCTCGGTGATCAGAAAGAGAACTTCATCGATTTCGAACAAGGAATTGATCGGACTTTCAAGATGGTCAGACATGAGGTCAAAAATGAAGAAAGGCTAAATCAGGATGGGTAAAACTTCCGTTGGATAAGAGAACGAAAGATGATCAGACTCGGGAAGCATGACATTGACATAAGTTCATGATGTAGGAGGCAACACAAACTATCCATGTTTTTGGAAGAATAACCATATAGAGGAGGACATGGCTCTATGTAGCGAGAACAGCTTCCTAAGGTCATATTAAATCCAAAATTTTTAAGAACAAACGAAAGGATGTGCTTTGTCCAAGGGCGACTCATTGTGCTGCCAGAAAATAATATATATTTCTCATCCTCTTTTTGGGTTATTTTTTATTTTTTTGTCTTTTTCAGTATTTTTAAAGAGCTAGAAAAAGAATAAAAGAATGCTATGTTAGAAAGGAGGAACGAGTGTCACAAGCATACTAGTTCCAAGCATAAGGAACACACTTATGCTCAAAGCAAGGAGACATGTGCAGGAAAAGGACACTCGAGAAAAATTCCTCCATGGGTCAAGGTGTCAGGTTGTAGAAGCAAAGTGCTACAAGGCTTCTGTATAAGGCATGCTTCAAAGGTTCAGTTGATAGCAACATGGAGCCAACATTATGCCAAAGGCATAGAGATGAAAATGTGATAAGCAGGACATGATGAAACCCCCTTCAATGTATTTTTCACGAGCCTGGAGAAGGTAAGATCGATGGTTTTTTCACGTTTAGAGAGTCTGAAAAAATGTAAAAGAAGACTCCACTTGGGTACCTTTTTCAAAAATAGTCTATTTTTCTCGAAAAAGAGGTAAACTTGCACTGAAAACATGTCTATTCAAAACCATTTTAACGAGTGTGACACAGACAAGATCACTCAACAATTTTTTCAATTTTAAGGAGTCTGAAAAAAAGATTAACTATGGACTCACAGGGGTTGTTCTTCTGGACCAATTTAACGAGTGTGAAGGAACAAGGTCACTCGGAAATCTTTTCAAATTTAAGGAGTCTGAAAAGATCTTAACTATGGACTCTGTATGGTATGTTCTTCTAGACCAATTTAACAAGTGTGAAGGAACAAGGTCACTCGGTGATCTTTTCAATTTTAAGGAGTCTGAAAAGAGCTTAACTATGGACTCCGTAAGGGATGTTCTTCTAGAACAATTTAATGAGTGTGAAGGAACAAGGTCACTCGACGATATTTTCAATTTTAAGGAGTCTGAAAAGAGCTCAACTATGGAATCTGTGGGGGTTCCCTTTTTGTAAATTTAGTCCCTCAGGCTCAAAAAAGGGTTAAACTTATACCTGAGAATACTCTTCTAGCAAACCAAAATTCCTAGAGTATACCTTTGTTCATAAAATTGACCATCCAAACTGAAAAAAGGGTAAAAAAGCACCGGTCAGATGTGCCTTCAAATTTTAGTTTGGTGAGCTTGAAGGAAAACAATATCACTTGGAAATATTTTCATGTTTAGAGAGTCTGAAAATGGCTTAAAGAAGACTCAAAGAGGTTACTTTTATCAGTTAATCTAGACAATATTGAGAAGCATAAATGTAGTCTCGTCGGACGTTTCTTTTAGATTTCAAAGCGAGCTTGAAATTCAAGTGTAGCCGTGAGCAATACACAGCGGATCTACATATCAAAATCAAAGATATGCATGTATAGTATCCATCTTCAAGAAGCAAATGACTCCTGGTGGTTGGAGATGAGGCCTTCAAAGCTCAAGAAACAACTTCAATATCTTCAAAACTTGGGTAGGAGTGTAATTTGGGTGTACAAATTCACTACCTAGAGGTCTTTGACAGCTCGTCGGGAACATACAAGAGGATCTCGGTGATTAGAAAGAGAACTTCATCGATTTCAAACAAGGAATTGATCGGACTTTCAGGATGGTCAGACATGAGGTCAAAAAATGAAGAAAGGCTAAATCAGGATGGGTAAAACTTTCGTTGGACAAGAGCACGAAAGATGATCAGACTCAGGAAGCATGACATTGACATAAGTTCATGATGTAGGAGGCAACACAAACTATCCATGTTTTTGGAAGAATAACCATATAGAGGAGGACACGGCTCTATGTAGTGAGAACAACTTCCTAAGGTCATATTAAATCCAAATTTTTGAAGAACAAACGAAAGGATGTGCTTTGTCCAAGGGCGACTCATTGTGCTGCCAGAAAATAATATATATTTCTCATCCTCTTTTTGGGTTATTTTTTATTTTTTTTTCTTTTTCAGTATTTTTAAAGAGCTAGAAAAAGAATAAAAGAATTCTACGTTAAAAAGGAGGAACGAGTGTCACAAGCATACTAGTTCCAAGCATAAGGAACACACTGATGCTCAAAGCAAGGAGACATGTGCAAGGAAAGGACACTCGAGAAAAATTCCTCCATGGGTCAAGGTGTCAGGTTGCAGAAGCAAAGTGCTACAAGGCTTCTGTATAAGACATGCTTCAAAGGTTCAGTTGATAGCAACATGGAGCCAACATTATGCCAAAGGCATAGAGATGAAAATGTGATAAGCAGGACATGATGAAACCCCCTTCAATGTATTTTTCACGAGCCTGGAGAAGGTAAGATCGATGGTTTTTTCACGTTTAGAGAGTCTGAAAAAATGTAAAAGAAGACTCCACTTGGGTACCTTTTTCAAAAATAGTCTAGTTTTCTCAAAAAAGAGGTAAACTTGCACTGAAAACATGTCTATGCAAAACCATTTTAACGAGTGTGACACAGACAAGATCACTCAGCAATTTTTTCAATTTTAAGGAGTTTGAAAAAAAGCTTAACTATGGACTCACAGGGGTTGTTCTTCTGGACCAATTTAACGAGTGTGAAGGAACAAGGTCACTCGGAAATCTTTTCAAATTTAAGGAGTCTGAAAAGATCTTAACTATGGACTCTGTATGGTATGTTCTTCTGGACCAATTTAACAAGTGTGAAGGAACAAGGTCACTCGGTGATCTTTTCAATTTTAAGGAGTTTGAAAAGAGCTTAACTATGGACTCCGTAAGGGATGTTCTTCTAGAACAATTTAACGAGTGTGAAGGAACAAGGTCACTCGACGATATTTTCAATTTTAAGGAGTCTGAAAAGAGCTCAACTATGGACTCCGTGGAGGTTCCCTTTTCGTAAATTTAGTCCCTCGGGCTCAAAAAAGGGTTAAACTTATACCTGAGAATACTCTTCTAGCAGACCAAAATTCCTAGAGTATACCTTTGTTCATAAAATTGACCATCCAAACTGAAAAAAGGGTAAAAAAGCACCGGTCAGATGTGCCTTCAAATTTTAGTTTGGTGAGCTTGAAGGAAGACAATATCACTTGGAAATATTTTCATGTTTAGAGAATCTGAAAATGGCTTAAAGAAGACTCAAAGAGGTTACTTTTATCAGTTAATCTAGACAAGATTGAGAAGCATAAATGTAGTCTCGTCGGATGTTTCTTTCAGATTTCAAAGCGAGCTTGAAATTCAACAAAGTATGCTCATTTTTTGGAGTCCCAAGTGTGAGGCCAAGAGTGATGAAACATCAAATATATGAGGCTCAATCTTGTAATCTATACAGGACTAACAAGGACTCCTGACCCTAAAGTCATTAACGATGGCATGGACACCAAAATGCAACAAGGATCTACCCAGGGAATCCATGTAAAGGTAGGCTCTACCACCTAATTACAACACTTCTAAAGAAGCAATGATGATTCTATGTCTCATTTCGGTGGAATCGATCCTATGGAAAAGCAGAAAAGACAACGAGATGCAAAAAGTGAAGGTGGAATCCTAACTTATATGCAAAAAGTTGGAAAAATGACTTTTACCAAAGGACCTTTCAAAGTGACCCATCTCCCAAAAAGTTTCCAAACCTAAAATCATAGTGCATCATAACATCCAATAATAAACTTAAGAACCACATTAAATGATTTTCAAGCCAGAAAAAACGACAAAGGGGTTCAAAAAGTGGAAAAAAAGGCCAAAAAATTCTATAAATAGAAGCTGACAACTCATTTTCACCATTGTAAATTGAGAATTAACCAAAAAGCAAGAAAGACCCATTTTCTACAAGAGTTGATTCTAGGAGCTTCAGAGGACAAAACAAACCTCTGCTCAGACCAAATAAGTATAAACTCATCCCTCTTTCATTTTCATTCATTGTTTATGCATTTTTTTTAGTTTTTTGGGGGGTGTGCCCTCCTAAGAAAGGGAAGACCTACTTGTATGCAGGTTTTCTAAGGACAACTCGCATATGCCCATAGGTAGAAAGTAATCTTCCTACGTGCATACATAGTTTTGTCCAAGACATCCCACGTACACCCTCAATAACATAGAAAAAATGAATATGAAAGAACTAACTCCCCCCTTGAACTTGTCATGTAACAGGATGTATGTCCACTGGAGAGAGAGGGAGCATGAGGATATTGATATCTTGGCCGATGAGGACCTTGTTGCTATTGTCACATTGAAACAATGTGGTTTATGGAAGTTCTACCGATGTCCACTCATGAGGGAACAACCTGGGCTGTTGAATGCCTTGGTGGATTATTGGCATCCTGACGCTGAGGCATTTATGCTTGAGGGGCAGTCGTTGACTCCAATGACTGAGGATATATACTTTCTGAATGGCCTCTCGAGGAGAGGGGAACAAGTCAACTTGAGTTCATTTCCCCCTGGGCCCTACAACATCATCGAGCTTATTGAAATGCATTGTGAGGTCGGCACTGAGAAAGTAGGTTCTTAGGTACTAATCAACAAGATTACCAACCTATCACTGAAGGTGATAGTTTTACTTATTGGGCAGATTACTGGATCCATGGCCTTACATTAGGCCTCCCAAGTGCACATGTATTGTGCGATGCTTAAATGCACGAGTATATAGCTGGAGCACAACCATGCTTGACTGCATGAAGAGGAAGCTCACTGAGTGTCGAGGGCGGATTAACAAAAACTTCAGGTTTGGTACTATTTTGTGCTCTTTATTCTTCGAGAGGGTACCCAGCCTTACTCCGCGAGAGACGGTGCGAGGGCATATGGCCTCCTTCCCAGAAGTGTGTAGATGGGCAACATTGTTGCTGTGACAGGGGGGAGGAAGGACCATAGAGGCCTTCGATGATGCATTTTTTGACTGGTGGGCACGGTAGATTCTGGTGATAGAGGACTACCCCTACACTGGAATAAACTTTTCGAGGGATCTGAACATGCTCGTACCTCATGGAGAGGAGCAAGGAGAGATAAGTACATTTTTTTTAAAATTTATTTAATTTTTAATTTCCTTTTTATATATATCATTTTTTATATGAATCAGAGTATCTGACAACTATGTATCTGTTACATGCAGATGTGGTACCAGTGCATCCTACAGAATTCTTGAGGACCAAGCGACGTACTCAACCAAAGGCAGTACTAGCAATATCCATAGGACTAGCAGTAGCAATAGGGGGACCTCCAGCCGGAGAGGTTGAGAGAGTTTTGAGACAGGTGGAGTGGAACCTCATCGCACTCACTCATGTAGTTCCCATGGCTGAGATCAAGGATCTCCCGCCATCAATGCAACCTCACATAGTTGGGGTGCAACAAACATGGGTCCAACTCTTCCTACATTTAGCAAACACCATCGTTCACTACAACATGGCGAACAGGCCCCGTACTTATATAGGATGGACTCTCATGTGTCAAGGACACTCTTTTGTATATTTTTTAGGGAATAAGCCCCATGATGTATACTAGATATATATTTTGAGGTGTTTGAGAACACCTATGTACTCTGACACTTTTTGATATATATATTTACATCTTTTACGTCTTATGGGTAACATTTTTACAAATGTATCTACATGTGTATGTGTGTGCTTCTTTTTATGTGTGTGTAGTATGCCAATATAATACTTGATTAGCTAGAGTATTTTTCTTCTGATTTAATCTTCTAGGAACATGGAGACACGTAATGTAATCAAACGAATGTTCTAAGAGACGTACCCTAAGGAATCGTTAGTGTAAAGTAGGATCATAAATGCAGTAAACCCGATTTAAATGGGACACAAATAGATGTGCATATAATTAGACATGGAGATGAGAGATACCATGCGACAAAGCGTCACGAAGAAAATCTATCACTGTGTTGTACTCAACGACATTATTTGTGGCGTCACCTAGACAGATACCTCCAAAAGATAGCAACCGACCCTGAGGTGTGAAAATCACCCAAGCTGTGGAAGCAAGCCTTCGAGTGTTTCATCTAGTGCCATGCGCAAACCCAATGAACACCTCCAATTCACTTGACATCTAAAAGAGTGAAAAATATGACATAAATGATGACACGTCCATAAAACAAAAAGACAAAAAGTAATTATACAAGAACTATACATGTGTACAAGAAGTCACTCAGGCAACCAACCTATGAGTAATACTTCTTGAGGTAGAGCACATTTCTAAGCTCTGCCAAATCATTTCCCTCAAATTCAACCAGAATATAAGTTCCCTTCTTTAAGACCTCTTTCACAATCAAAGGTCTGAACCACATGGGTTTAAACTTGTTTGCCCCCACGTGATCTTTATCTTGGTCATAGACCAAGAAATGGTCACCTTCGAATAAAATCCGAGGACGAACGAAGCGATCATACTGACACTTGACTTGTTTCTTATGAGCCTTGTTAGCCAAGGCTGCATCATGACATTGCTAATCGAGTTGCTCGAGATATAATAAGCGTTCCTCAAACGGTGAAGTGTCTAGCAATAACTGTACTACCAAATTTAGATATGGGATCTGACACTCTATTGGAAAGACTACTTCCAGCCTATAAACTAGTTGAAAAGGTGAGAAATCGGTGGCAATCTTCACAGATGTTCGATAGGCCCATAATGTCGAGTACAACATCGAATGGCAATTTGACTTGGCAGAATTTATCATTCACTGCAGAATAATATTGAGGGACTTATTCATAGCTTCCACCTATCCATTAGCTTGTGGGTAGTAGGGTGATGAATGCTCTTGCCTCAACCCAATATTTGATGTTAACTCAAACATCATTTTGTTCTGAAAGTGACAGCCATGGTTAGTGAAAATCTCCTTCGGGATGCCGAACCTTTCTATTATCTGGTTAAAAATAAAGAGAGTTATTGTCTTGCCATTATTATTAAATGTTGGCATAGCCTCAACCCACTTTGTGAAGTAGTATACCACTAGGATGATATAATGATGCCCCCAGGTTGAATTCAGGTGGAAGGTAGTAAAATAAAACCCCCACTTGGTGAAGGGACCAACAATAATCACGGGAAACATGGGAGTGGGGTGTGCCCTGATCTTTCGAGAGAAGATATGACATGGGTGGCACTTCTTGACCGATTCAACGCAATCCTTGATTAACGTCAGCCAAACATAACCAGCTCATAGAATCTTTTGGGTTGTTTCCAACCCATACAAATGACCACCACATGCTCTAGTGTGGCAATAGTTAAGAACGAGTTCCACTTCTTCGTGAATGAGGCATGGACGAAGGATGAAATCTACACCTCGACGATACAAAGTGTCATCGAGTATGAGATAGTTTCATGCCTGATGGAATATACATCGAAGCTCATCGTGAGAAGCAGGGGTGGGGCACTTTAAATTCTGGAGATAGACTATTATATCTCCATACTAGGGTTCTGAAGATGAAATTAGAAAAATATCTCCTTTAATCGACGATTCTTCGGGCATAACATCACCTGATTCGACTGAAATTTTTGAGATAAGTTCCGCAAAGACCAACGACTTTCTGGATTTCGCGGAAAGAAAATCCAAGTCAAACTCCTAAAGGATAACAATCCATATACTGATGTTTCAGCCGATGACGTGTCGTGTCAACATGTATTGAAACAGATTCACAATGGCAACAACAGTGGTCTTAGAAAGAAGAATATAATGACAGAAACACTAGACAACATGCATTGTTTCCAACACAAGCTTCTCAACATGGGAGTAGTTGAGTTTCATTCTAACCAGGCCTCGGCTCAGGTAATAAATCACATGATCTTTGAGAAAATCATCCTCTTGAACCAATACTATACCGATAGTTGACTCTGCAGGGACCAAGTACAATAAGAAATATTTATTATAATTGGGATGCCAGAGCATAGGGGCAGACATGAGGGAGCATTTCAACGCTTCGAAAGAGCATTGAGATGCTTCATCCAAAAATAAAGGGACTCCTTTCTTAAGTAAACGCATGAACCCTTTAGTGATATCGACATAGTTTGTGATAAAACGCCAAAGAAAGTTCGTGTTTCCCTGTAAGATTTGAAGCTGAGGGACTGTGCATGGGGGAAGAAACTGAACTATTGCCTCAACCTTCAGAGCATCGACCATGATCCCTATTTTCGAAACTATGAAACCTAGAAGACGACCCGACGTTACGCATAAACTACACTTATTAGCAACATAGTAGCAACATCGCTCAAATATTAGTAAGAGCTGTGTGGGATGATCAACTATCTTAGGAGATCATGATGATAAATCATCGAGATAGGCCTCGACTAAATGTCTAAGGTCGTGGAAATAAAAAGACATGGCCCACTAAAAAGTGGCTCCAACATTCTTTAGACCAAAAGGCATATTATGATAAGAAAATGTGCCCCATGGATAGATAAAAGTTATTTTATGCTGGTCTTCGGGTTTGTTCTATATTTGGTTGTATCCTGAAAAACCATCCATGAAAGAAATGACCTCACAACCTTCGCATTCATCGAAAATCTGGTCAGTGAATGTGTTGGGGAAATTATCCTTTGGATAGGCCTTGTTAAAATCATGGAATTCCATACACATGTGAATCATAGCCTGCTTTTTGTTGACCAGAATGGGATTTCACACCCATTGAGTCAACTGAACGGGATAGATGAAACCAACTTTGAGCATCTCTACTTCAGCCTTGATAGTTGCATCTTTATGATGATTCATCGAACAAAGATTCTATCGAACCAGATTGGTGTCAGGATAAGTCGTTATCTCATGTTCAAAAATTCTTGGATCAATGCCTCGAATTTCCTCATAAGACCACAAAAAAACTTTGCAGAATTCCTTAAATAAATATGTATAGATCTTAATCTCCTCGAGAGAGAAATCCACTCCGACAAAGACATTCTCCACGATGCCAGCGGTTATGGAGATGTCAATAGGTATCGTTTCAGCGATATTTTCCATATTACCCTTGTCATAAACTGTGTGCATATCCAGAGGATTAATAGGACAATACCTATCTCCATTCATAGTCAACACGAATTCACCTGCCTCTATTATTCTTAACTCTAAGAGGAAATAAGACCTTTGATGGAGATCATCCCAGGGTCTATCTGGACCAGTAATTGCCTCTATAATATCCTCATTGGATGGAATTACCAAGTCTAAAGAATCAATATTGGCGAGGGAACCTTGATCCCAAATAGGATCGAGAACTGGATCTAACTCCTGAGCGGGAGTTGGATCGAGGTCAGTCGAAGCTTGTTGAATAATACTATATGCAACTTCTACCAAAGATAAGGGCATGGACATTTGAGGATGCCTTGTCCCTTCCATCAAAGCCTATGGGGAAGGAAGAGTCCACGGATTGTTAAATTAAGTTGTATGGAACAACAACACTTGAAAGATTTCAGCCCTAGGTTGGTCGAGGGCAGCTGATATCATATTGACATTGCCAGAGGGAGGCAGGTAATCGAAAGTACCCATCAATGGTGGGCACAAACCAACCCCCACATTGACGACATTGGGTTGAGGGTTATCAATCATCAGGACCGTGGATGCCCCTGATGAAGGGTCAGGTCGGGAGAAGGACAACTGGTCAATGGTTACGATTCAGCCCTCGTGTGGAAACAACAAGAGCCAAAAAACTATGGAAACCACTGTATGCATTGCATAGGTCCAACTCCTTCCTAAAAGAAGGTTGTAGTCGAGAGGCACATCGACCACCTCAACTTCGACGCACACGGTCTTCCCTCCTAACTGAACAAGGAAAGAATGAATGATTCCATTTGGTCTTAAAGAATGACTATTGAAAGTAGTAAGAAAAGTAGGCGACGAAGACAAAACGGGTTGGCCAATGGCCTTCCACCATGCCAATGACATCACGCAAGTCGAGGCACCCTCATCAACCACTGTGCGAAAAATATTCTGAGTAAAATATTTTGTGGGGTGAGCCACTACTATCTAAAACACAAGGTAGTAAGGGAGACGAGGTTTTGAGTTAGTTTTATAAAGCATGATCATTCCTGTATTACAGGTCTCAGCAGATCCCAAAGAAGAAAGCAGATCCTTTCTCTACGAAGGGCAGCTCTGGAGGACTTCCAAAGAAGACATCGTGCAAGGGGTTCATTACAAATCCTACACCACAGAGTAATTATGGGTGGACCGCATGTTCAGATTATGGGAAGCTTTATTGAACGCCCCTTTCGGGATGCATGTCATTATTTCACCCATCATCTCCTCAATCTGGAGAGGAACAGATGGGTCTATGGCTTCCTTACCCTTTTTAGTAGTTTCTAGCACTTCATAATCATGTTCCCTAATTTCTATGCAAGAGTCACCTTTCATCATATAAATGTTCACGACCGAGGGATTAATAAAAGATGAAGGGGGTCCCTGACTGCCCCCATCTGCACTTGAAGAGGCTTGGGTCATATTTTTCCCATGTGGAAATGGGTTCGTTAACAAAGTAGGATGTTGCTGTGCAAATAACTTCTGGGCCTCTGCAAGCTAAGGGCACAGGTGAGTCAGATGGTCTTTCATGCAAAGGTTACATAGATACTTCGAATTTCTCTTCTATGTGTTTCCCCCACCAACATTGTTGGTGGGTTTCTTATCCCCCTTACTCTTCTTATTTCTTTGTTTTTTTCTTTTTGTCGAGGTGTTGCTTGACCATCGTGTTCATCGACTACACACTATGTACGTCTGATGTTTTGGTAGGGGGAGTAGTCGTACCGAAGGTCTGGCTGGCCTTTGTCTGTTGTATCGAAAATTGTTGCAATTGATTTGACAGCTAATCAGTGGGATTTTCTTTTGTTGAACCAACTATACCATCGATGTGTGGTCCAGACTTGTGTCTGGCCTTATTAATGATGGACCATGGCACATATGGAAAAATATCATAGAGTAAACCAGACTGAGAGTATATCAGTTCAAGTTGTTGTTCTCTCATTATCGCCTCCTCCTTTGAAAACACTCCTGACATTCCAATGTCCTTGGATAAATAAGGTACCAAAGACTTAAGGAACCACTCTAGTAGTAAAGTTGGTGGCACGTGTACTTTTATCAAACTCTTCCGATGTTTCCATTCTCATATGTGATCTGAGATATGATTGGCCTTCGTCTGCTTGAAGTTGGCTAGAAATTCGGTGACAACATCATATCTCATAGGTAGTTGGAAATGGTTCAAAAAAACCATCGCCAAATTGCTAAAGTAAGAGTATATTGAGCAGTCGAGCTCGATGTACCATTTCGCGGCACCTCCGATGAGAGTGTGTTTAAACAGATGCAACTGTACAGAGTCATCTCGCAGCGATTTCGAAGAGAACCATAGGTTGAAAGTGGTCACATGATCCCCTGGATCTTCACCAGTATTACCTTCGAACATTGAAATGTCTAAGGGTAACTTAGTCGTTATGGGAGGCCAACATAGATCATGACAGGTTGGGTCATTTAACAACCTTGAAAATTCTAGCAAATGTAAGATTGCTAGAAACAGTAGTTTGGGTTGTTGACTGTGTATAGGAAGAAAGGAACCTGGGGTTTGACTGGCACTAGGTTTCCATGAAAAGTTGGGTTGTTGACCAGGTTTTTGGTAAATATCATGGCCATGGCCAATGTACGGATACTTCATTTGTTGGGACAACATCGGCTGATTTCTATAATTGGATGTTGAGGGATGGGCAAGGATTTATCCCTGCATGGTGTTCCAAAGATTATGGAAAGGGTTGCCCCATGTCGATCCAATGGGCATAGGTACTGAGGCTTGCCCAGGGTTCCATTGACCATGGAAGGGATTTCCCCCAGTTGGAATCCCTGATGAGGGAACTTCTCCCTGCCACAGATTATAGAGTCCTTGTGAGGAAAAGACTCATGTGTTTTCCCCTTGTGTGGGAATAGCACCCTGCATAGGATTATGTTATCCAAAACCAGGGTTTTCCCCAGTCGAGACCAGCTGACGAGAAAGCGTTATTACCAAATGCATCAGACAAAGAGAATGGAATTGAATCCATTGGTGTGGTGTAGGAAGAATATCCTAGACTACCTACTATGAACAAGTTGTAGTTCATGTTCGACCCAACAGGTTGCTGGGGAGCACCACTGAGCGAGGGGGACAAAGGAGGTATAGGACCTCCACCATAAGGGATAGTGTTATAGGGTGATGAAGTTCTCCCCATGGACCCTTTAAAAGGAGTGTTTGAGCTCCTTGCCCCCAGACCCACGGTCTATAGGGTGGAGTAGGTGAGGATAGAGTTCATATGAAAGTTGGCCAACCTGTATGAAAAAATAGGACTCGTTGCACTCTGTGTGAACAGAGTAGTGATCGCTTCCATAGACAAAATCAGACTGCTTCCCAAAGTAGAGGTGGTTGAGACCATAGTGGTCTAGATCGACAAAGGTGATTTAATAGGTAGAATTCCCTCTATGGTGGCGGTCATTGAGGGAGTGTGAGGACTCCCTCACAAGGTAGCAGCAGTTTCTTCCATAGCTGCTTGAAATACTACCTGACACTCATGATGTGTTACCCTTGGAGGGACAACTTGTATCAAGAGTGGCACTAACAAGTTGGTGATCAGAGTGTTGGCTAGCCCTAGATATTCCTCTCCAAGGTAAAAAACAGTAGGTTCCTCTGGGCTCGAGTGTTCTCCTCTCAGAGTTATCTAAGGCACAGTTTCCTATGGCCCGGTCACTTCAAATGACCCTTGTTGGTCAAGTCTTCATCGTAAAGGTGGCAGTGGTGGATCCAAAGTAACCGGTGACAGGCTCTAAAGCCTTCATGACCAACATAGATCTTGATCTTCCTCTTTGTGAGAATATCAACGACACAGTAAGGATTTTACTAATATTTGAAAAGAATCACACACTAGAAAATCTCCTACAAGATAAAGAAAGAAAAACACTATATAGTTGGAAGAACAGTTACGCCAGCCAACACTAGAGATCAAGTGCAACTCGAACATGGAAGAACCCTATAGGTATACTCTACAAAGAGTGGCCCGATGTTTGTACTAGGTATGAAGGTATACCCCCACAATCACCTGTGTAAGTCCCTAGAATAAAGTCAACTAAGTTGCCAACTCGCAAAAAGTCACCAGGCGGGTACAGTCAACAGTTGAGTGGACTGCAATGAGTAGGGTATCAAGCCTGAAACCTATAGAGGGTATCGAAATCAAGTGTTCTAGAAGAAAACTAAGGACCTCTAATGGATTCAAGATCCACGAAGATCCGTAGGAAAATGCAACCAATAGTATCCCACGACAAGTCCTCTATATGCGTTCCCTACTACACTTGTTCTGGCTTTGGACGAGTTATCTCTGCTACCTTTCTGCATGCAGCCTCATGTTTATCCCCTGTGTTAGAGGGGGGTCCTAGATAAATTTCACGTTTACTTGAATTTTTACACTCCCTAGCTCTGACTCCAATGTTTGTTTATAAGCCTTGAAGAGTTTCCTCTCCAACCTAATTCAAGGCTCTAGCCTAAACTAGTTGATTGACCCTACAAACATAAAGTCTAGTTGATTTTAATTAGCGTTTATTTTAATTAGAGTTTATTTTAAACGACTGGTTTTAACTCAAGGAAATGGCAGTGAAACTAGTGATGTGTATGGTAGACGAAGAAAAAAAATAAAATGAAACTGAAAGAAAAATTACTTCTAGTTGACGATAAATATTTGCAACTAACTCTTTAACCAACTTTTCATAACTAACTTTTTCTAATATCTTTTAAACTAAAACCTAAAATGAAATTTCCCTCGACTATGAGCTACTTAATGTTCTAAGCAATCAGTAAAGAACTTAAGAAAATAACTCTTTATCCTAACAAGAAAAATAACTAACCCAACTACTTAACCAAACTAAGAAATGAAATCTTTTTCTATTTTTTTTTTATGCTTCAAACAAGAAACTTGAAATACATTCTTTTTCTTTTCCTTTAAAGCAAGCGAAAGGGGAAAAATTGAAAAACAAGACAAGATTGAAAACTAACCTCTGGCCCACTGCGGATCGCAGGGAGTCACTAAAGCCACCAAATAAGTTGATCAACAACTCAAAGACTTGCCTAAAAACCTTTCTAAATAACACAAGAAATATTTAAAAAGATAGGCAAACTGACATCCAACCCAGGCTTCGACTGTAAAAATAGAGACACTGTACTTAATCAAGAAACCCTAAGAAGTAAAAATTCAATCATGGAAGAGGTTGACTGCCTCTTCTTAAAGAAAAAGTTTCTTAACACAGGCACACTATTGATGCTTAAGCAGCCTGTGTATGTATGTGGGTTGTCTATAAAAAAGAGCGTGTATGTACGTGTGTTGACCTACAACAGGCCACGTACACCCCAATATGGTTGCCAGTTATGCTAGAGTGGGAAAAACCCCCTATGGCTACACCATGGTTTACAATGTAGGCAGATCACAACCAACTAAAAGTCTCCTACTTTTCTAACTACCCTGAACATACCCCAGACTCATGCATGAAAGAAAAAGTGAGAAGGATCAGGTAATTGTACCTTTTACTCCGCGTATGGTGTCGATCTTCTCGAGCTTGATAGCTCCCTTGACTACAAACCTCTTCCCAAGGCTAGCCTGCATTCACAAACAAATAAACATGAAACTACAAATATGTATGTCATATATAAATCATGGGTTAGATGTTAGAATGAAACATAAATCAAATGCAAACATTTGACACATCATATTTTGGGACAGGAAAAGTACTTCTTTTATTCATATCACAATGTTTACTTACAACAAGGTCGACGACTGCTCCATGAACCTGATTCAGGCTCCTCTTCGCCAAGCTCCAATTGCACATCCGCATATCTTTCTCCTCTCAACCCTCTTCTTGGGAAATGGAATGGGATTATGATGGAGGAAAAAGGGAAAAATGGGGAATTCTGATGCAATTCTCTCAACAAGGCTGCAAATGCTTGGGGCAAGGAGGGGATGTGAAATTGATAGATTTTCACTGTTCTTATGCTTAGATTAGGAATGAGACCCCAACACCTCCTTTTATACGAAAAAATGATGGTTATTAGGTTGGGTGATGGGCTATAGGCAGTGGATCAGTTGGTTAACTACCCAATAGCCCGTAATCTTAACGAATTCCTTGCAACTTTTGCAAGTATACATGGGTTGTAATTGTGCATCTAGAATACGTATGTAGGTTGTAATGGTCCAGCAAGCCTGTGTACATGGGCAGTAGTGGTGAAGGGTGTGTACATCTTCAAAAAATGAGTTTTTAAGAAGAGCTACTCAATGATGGCTTGGAAAAAATAGCAAGTAAGAGGGCCAAATGATAGGTATGCATGTATGGAGCGATTTAACGTTATAACAACTAATTCGAAGCTTTGTTACTTCGGGCTTCGAAGATTTTTGTTGCAATACTTCACCCATCCTCTGAATGGTCGAATGTCGAACCTCCAAACTTCAAAACCCTCTGGGGTCTACTTAGCTCTGTTTTCAATAATCAAGGTGGTTACACATGGCCCCATTGTCGAGTAACACATATCAAGTCACAATAGGTTCTAATATCCTGTGATAAGTAAAAAACCTAATGACATGTGGCATGCCTAGTGGATGTCCACGTCACCTCAGGTGACATCATCATGCCATGTAATATCTAATGCTTCAGGAATTTGACACTTTGGGCTTCCAAAGGTTTCATTCCCACACACCTTATAAATCTCAAATGTTAAATTTTTGAATGATACACATCACTTTAGCACTTCAAGACTTCAGAGGATTACGCCATTGAACACCATGTTCCTCCCGAACATCGAACCATCGAACAATCACCTCCCAAAGCTTCAGGAATTTGAGGCTCTGGGACTTCAGAGGATCTCGTTGTTGAACACAAAACAACCCCTGAAATATAGAACTATGATCATTTATTAATATTCGGACATGTGTCCCTAGAAATGGACGGTTTGGATTGGTTCCGGACTTCGGAACTTCGGGGCTCTGGGACTTTGGAGCTCTGAGCTTTGGCAGTTTTCTTTGTCATAGTTCTAAAACAGCTGGAAGGGAAAAGTTTGAAGGACTTCAGTGGTTAACCTCCATGCACCTTCTCTAGATCCAATGATTTTGAGGGATTTGTCCCTTCCTGAACAAATCTAACGGACAAAATTTAATTTTCGTGGTTCCAAACCCACAACCACTGCAGTCTCTTTTCTCTGTTCTCTTTCTTAAACTACTATACCTCTTGAGCTTTCCATTACCACCCAGGAGCTCTCTCAATGCCTCTTTGGTAGTTTGTACATCAATTCCTCAAATATTTTTCTTCCATAACCACTTATACAGCCCAATTCAGGTTCAATGTCGAAAACTGGGCTCTGATACCAATTTGTAACATACCCCACCATCCCAGGCTGGGGCATACTACCAAAAAAATATTCTTTTTTTTGTTAATCAATTGTCCATACCTAAACATAGACCTGTTGGGCTATGCAACACAAAGCTATTTGTGAAACATCATACATATATATTCTTACAAATATAATATGCATTGTATATATATACACAATTTAAATGAGGAAATCACAACAATCTTCTATAAACAACTTATACAAGCAATAAGATAACTACCATGACATGTACATGTTACACAACATAATTAACATAGAAATGGTACTTATATTTTTATGAAGAAAGCCACCACCTGTGTGCATACCTTCCATGAACCTCCCAACCTTAGACCAGGCTACTCCAAGCTATCAATAGTGGGTCACCCCCAAACTAAGACTAAACTCCACCTAGGGAAAAGGGAATCCTAGGCTAGGCTGAGACCACATGAAGTTGCCCAATGAAATAGGAAGGATTCCCTCCCAGGATCCTACTTACACCCACTTCTCACAGACTCTCATTCCCCACATTCCAATCCCACCTCAGGAATATACACCTTCATTGTCCAACAATCCATTGACTTCTCCACTTCCCATACAAGGGCTTCAGCAACAAGCTGAATTAGGAATTTTGAGAGATTTGTAGTTGTTGTTGGAGTGCCTCTAGGATAAATCACTTCCCCAACAAACTCTCTCACCTGGAGAGAGTTTCTCACAGACCTGTAAACTTGCTTCTTCTACCCATGGGCCTGGAAACCTGCCTCTTCAAACTACATGCCTGACAAACTGCTTCTTTTGTCTAGCTCCAAGTCAAATGGATAGTTATAGAAATAGAAAAATCGGATAAGGGATCTGGTAATGAAAACAATCCACACTATTCTAGGGAAAATGCATGTCACAACAACAAAATGGTTAGGGGTGTGATATGGTGCATGCATGACACAGTTATACTATGTTTCACATGAGAAAATAGGTTAGCTTCATGGGTTGCAGGTTTCATAGCTTACGGATGTCAACAATGGAGGAATATGGCTTATGCATGGATGTTCTTTTTCTGAGTGTGTGCATGAAGGGAATCATGGCTAGAATGGTGAGTGAACCCCCCCCGCCCCCCCGCCCCCACAAAAATGGATTTTTCCACATAAATTTGCATGCACCCAGGTTGACACTTGGATTTCATGGAATCTTGTTCCTCTCCACTTAGAGTCTCTTCCTCCCCCCAAAGGAGCTTAGGATAGCAGGTTTTAATTTCCCAAACCTTACAATTTAAGAAAATAACTTATAATATTCTCTTGGCAATAAGCTCTCTATATTATCCCTTTTTTCCCAGCCTCTCAGCCGCATCCCTTTTCCTAGCTAGTGGAGCTTAGTCCCCCATAACTCTTTCTTCATGGTTGATCTACAAGAAACGATGCAATTATATTAATGATGTGAGTATTTACATATACAAAATCAAGCTCCCTGGCCTTCAACATCTAGGATCTCTGACCTAATCAACACATAAGCCTCCCAGCTTATAAACACTTGGCTCACCAACCTATAAACATCAATACAATTCAGTAGGCGCTCGGTCTTTGGGTATTACAATAATATTAATTAATGACAGCACAACTTGTGCAATAACCATGGTTTAATAATGTGAAGCCATTTCAGGGACAACCATTGTATAATAGCGTGCAACCGTTTGGAGCACCAATTCATTATAACAATGCGTAGTAATGTGCAATGCCACCACAGTATAATAATGCACATCCTCAATTAAAAAATGTGCAACCATAGTATAATCAGGGAACCCAATATAACACACTACACAAAGATAATCAAGGGATCAAAAGAGGCTTCAGAGGAGGAGGTCGCAGTGGAAGAGGATTTGGAGGTGGAAGAGGACCAATAGTATTCCATAACTTTAAAAAACTAGGACACTATGCCATAGATTGTCCCCAGCCACCTACGACATGTATGTATTGTCGTACATAGACCATGAGACCAAAGATTGCCTGACACTATTGACAAAGATACAAGATAAGAGAAACTAGAATAATCAAAATGTCTAATATATTTTTGTAGAAAATAGAGAAGAGGATGGGAAGAACATCCAAAAAGTTACTAGAGGTGGAGCTAAGACAAGGGAAGATGTAGCCAAATAGAACCGGGATATATACCAATGGGTAAGGAGGAATGCAACACAAGAATAGAAATTTTACATGCGTAAAGAAAAGAAGACGTTCAATGAAGCTAGACAATAGATGTTGAAGAAAAACATTACATCCACTTCAAGAACAAAGCCCATAGATGATGTACCAGTGTATGAAATTCTACCAGTATTTGATCACACCAGCAAAGAGAAACCTTTATAGAAATTAAGTAAGTTAAGAAACGTTTTGGGGTCTTGTGTAAAGTTGTTGAATGATAAGTCATCTTTACAAATATTGAAAAATCTGTTAGAAAAGTGTAACGTTGGAGAAGAAGAAGAAGGGGTAATGACAGTGAACTAGGTCCGTAAGAAGAGAAGAAAAGGTAGGCAATTTAGGTTGAATGAAAACATTGGAGATTTCAATGTGGGGGATATTATACTAGACTTAGGGTCTGAAGTCAATGTTCTACCAAAGAAGACATGGGAAGACATGGGAGAACCTCAATTGGGATATTCACCAATTAAGTTGAAGTTAGCAAATCAACATAGAGTGGTGTCAATTAGTAGATTGAATGGGATACCAGTAGATCTAAAGTGTGTGCACACAATGGTAGACTTTGAAGTCATTGACATAGTATAAAACACTTCACCATATGCAGTGTTGTTGGTTTTGGACTAGGATTTTGATAACCAAGTTATTATCAATTTAAATACAAGGAAGATTATCTTTGAATATGGAGAATACATATTAATTTCACCATTGGATCCCTTATAAGGAGGAAGGTATGTGGAACCTATGATAGATAATATCCTCACAGAAGACATAAACTAGCTTTACAGAACCATCGTGTGTGAAGAGGATTACATCAACCCAATTGGAGATGGAATGTTTAGTTGGAAGAGTATTAGTTATTGTGCCTCATACTCTGACATGGGACTGGAAAATTGGAAACAGCGATTACATGCGATATCCACCAGAAGATGTGCCAGAATGACGCGCATGCTAAGATGGATTGGATCCGAGGTAAGAAAGCCTCCCACTTTCAATGGTTGGAGTAATATAGAATAAGTTTTAGAAAAATTTGAATTGGTAAGGTACACATAAAAAGAAAAAGAAAAATTGGTTTCAGTGCAAGAGTGCAAGAGGTTACTATGCATTAGATTTGGCACAGAGCAACATAACATATTTTTGGATAAGTATGTTGGGATTGGGAAACCCAAAAATCACATAGATAGGTGTATGGTCCAGTGGATATTAATACCACCAAAAGAATGGCCAAATCACTTTATTAACACATTAGCAGGCATCCCAAGGAACTGGTACATCGAGTTGGAACAACGCAGAGAAACTACCAACTAGGAATAAATGAAACAAAATTGTGTGCTTACTTTTGAATGTGAGGATGATATTCTTGAGATCGATATAACATTGAAGTTGGTAAGAGATAGGATATTTGAACAACCAGAATTTGAGATTTTTATAGCATATCAAACCCAGACTAGATAAACTATTAGAAAACTATTACACTGTTATCATGTCGCATAAGAAGAAGACCCAATAGAGAATAACTCACACGATATCAATGTCCCAGAAGTTGAAAGAGAAAGAGAAGTAGAGGGTCCCAAGATAGAGTCGAAATATTATGCATCCCCATTGAATATAAAAAAGGTAAACATTGTAACAACAAAAAATATGAAGATTGCAAGAATTGGATATTATTGGAATAATTAGAAAGTAGAAAGAATCATAGAGTTACTGTGTGAATAAAGTGATTTGTTTCCACAAACATTCTGATAGATAAAGGGATTGGCAGGAGAACTTGGCGAGATGAATATCCATTTGAAGCTAGATGCCAGACCTATCAGAAAGAGACCTTATAGGTTGAATCCAATCTATAAGGAGAAAGTAGAGGAAAATATTGACAGAATGTTAAAATCTTGTGTCATAGAACCCGTGGAAGAATCAAAATGGATCAGTCCTATGGTGGTGTAGGAAAAGAACGAAGGGGAAATTAGGATATGTGTTGACTTGAGGAAGTTTTAGAAAATGTAGAGGGGCAATAATCCTATTCATTCATAGATGGGTTTTCAGTCTATTATTAGATTAGGATAGCACCAGAAGATATACATAAGACAACATTTTCTACAAAATGGGTATCATTCCAGTATACAGTAACTCCATTCGATTTGAGGAATGCACCTATAATTTTTTCTCAAGTAGTAGTAGCATCCTTTAAGGATTTTATCCATAAGTTTTTAAAAGTTTACTTGGAATATTGGACATGCTTTAGTTTATTGAAGGATCATACCCCAATACTAAGACTGATGTTGGACATGTGTAGACAATATCAGATCTCATTGAATATTAAGAAATGCATTTTTAGCACACCTTTTGGTATTTTTTTAGGACATGTGGTATGTAAATAGGGTTTGCTGGTTGATCCTGCTAAAAACAATTTCATAGTTAATTTACCACCACCGAAGTCAATGTGCCAATTGAAGAGTACGCTTGGCCATACATGATATTATAAGAAGTATATAAGGAGATATGCACAAATCACTATGCTAATGGAGAAATTGTTGAAGAAAGACACCAAATATCAATGGAATGATGAGTGCTAGAAGACAATGGATATTTTAAAGGGAAAAATGATCACTGCACCAATTCTGGTGCTTCCATATTGGTCAAAGGAATTTCATGTGCACGTGGATGCATCTGCAATAGCTAGGAGCCGTCTTGACACAGCCAGGAGAATGTTATCTAGATCACCCTATTTCATTTGCAAGTAGGAAGTTGTCAGATTCATAACAGAACTACAACACTACAAAAAGAGAAGGTCTAGATATGGTTTATGCATTGCAGAAATTCAGACATTACCTGTTACAACAACACTTCAATATTTTTACAAATCATTCTTCCCTTAGATACTTAGTTATTAAGCTAGTGTTGGGGGGAAGAATATGCAGATGGATTTTGTTATTTCAGGAGTTTGATATTGAATTTGTGGTGAAAACAAGAAGATTGAATACAGGATCTGACCATTTGTTAGGGATCACTAATGGAAAAGAACCAAGAATTTTGGAAGATAACTTTCCTGATGCTCAACGATTTTCAGTATAGATTTCAAATGGGTATTTTGCTGACATTATTTAGTTTTTGAGTACAGGAGTGGCCCCAAAGTATTTTAACACTGCACAGAAGAAAAAATTGCTAGTAAGAGCTACAGACTACCAACTGATTGCAATTCATTTATACAAGATTGGAGAAGATAACATTCTTAGAAGATGTGTGATGGAGCATGAAAGGCCTATCATATTAGTAGAATCATATGAAGGCATAGAAGGAGTTCATTATGTAGGGAAACCTACCACACATAAGGTATTGCACACAAGATTATGCTGGCCAATAGTTCACAAGGATGAAAAGAAATACTGTCAAAATTTTTATGTTTTTAAAAGGGTTGGAAAGCCATCCAGGATGGATGAGATGCTATTAATACTGGAGGTTACTTTGCAACATTTTGATAAATGGGAAATAGACTTTGTAGGACTGATTAATCCACCAGTAAGAAGATCAGGAGATAGGTATATCATTACAATGACTGACTACTTAACCATATGGGATGAGGTAGTAGTAGTAAAGGATTGCAGTGCAGAGACAACAACGTGATTTTTATTTGAACAAGTAGTGATAATATTTGGATTCCCAATAATATTGATGATTGATCAGGGGACTCACTTTATCAACAATACAATATAGGAAATTCTTTAATAGTTTGAGGTATATCATCATACGAGAACTCCTTATCATCCTCAACCTAACATAACAGTGGAAGTGCTTAACAAGATTTTGGAGAACGCCTTGACCAAGATTTTCAATGTAAATAGAGACGATTGGGACTTGAAGGTACCAGTAGTACTATGGGCTTACATAACTACATGTAAGAATCTCACAGGACATATACCTATTAGATTGGTGTATGGATAGGAAGCAGTAGTTCCCTTAGTTTATTTGATACCAAGTCTACCCATTACAGAAATTACAAATATGATAGAAAGGGGCACAATACAAGAAATATTAGCTCAACTTATGGAATTAGAAGAATACAAAACCATAGTTGGTTTCCATCAGGAGGTACAAAAATCAAAGGATAAAGCATGGCATGACATAAATATAAGAAGAAGAATTTTAAAGTAGGATATTTGATTCTCCTTTATGAAATTAAATACTTACAACAACCAGGGAAGCTTAGAATGCACTGGCTAGGGCCATATCAGATAAAGGTTGTCGTAGATGGAGGTTTTGTACAGCTGCAAAACTTAGCAAGAAAGGAAGTTCAAAGACTGATGAATGGTAGTTGACTAAAACTGTATAGGGACGGTCGACCCACTAACCCTTAGTAGTTGCAACACAACAACTAGACATGTACATATTGTAAATAGTAGAAGTTAAAAGAAGAAAAAGGAAGAAAAAACTAGAAAAATGAAGAAAGATCCAAAAAGAAGTAGTTATAAGAATAAGTGATAGACAAATAGTTGAGAATGAAAGTGCGCAATAGATAGAAAATTAATGTGAAATAATTCAAAATACTATGCGCAGGAAAATTAAACACTGCATGATGGGATGGGGAATGACTGGAAAAGTGGAACTAGTGAACGACAAAGAAAAGACATGTCAGAGCATTAATGGTAGAGTCTATAAAACGGGAAAAGTAAAGAAAATATGAAACACTTGTGATTTTTGAACGTCCGAGCGATAGCACAACCAAAGTTCAAGTAAGTGTGAAATTGTGAAGGACCTATCCGAGATCTACATTATATTTTTCCTGAAGATAAGAAGATGGCACCACCAAAGTTAAGATAATGTAGCCAGATCACGCGAAGGACCCGTAAAACTAACAGAACACTGGAAGAAATGAATGGAGTGGTTGATGTGGATGATATCCCCACTAAAGAGACTGAATCTATTATCTCGACAAGGATTGAAGAAGAAAACCCACAAGAAGAAGTGACATAATTCATTCAATCAGTGCAAGGCCAAAACCCTAGGACGAAAGTGAACCCTAGCACATAAACCCTAGGAACAATGCAGACAGAGGGTGAACAGGGTGACAATGACAGTGAAAAAATATATTTTGATACACTTGAAATAGAGCAAAAACCAAAGGTCTAGTATTACCATGCCATAGATGAGGAAATGAAGGAAGAAGAAACCCTAGAGGAAATGGCAGCAGGGATGTCAAAGAAGAAGGAATCAATGCACAAAAGGTACAATTCTAAGTTGGGCATCATATCTACTCAACCTTTTATTAGAACACTGCAGGGATGTGTAGGATGATGGAATGAAATTCCAATATTCCTGGTTGTTAATTATAATATCCCTAGATGCATGGGAGCATCCAAAGTACTCGATGTTTTTTGGGAGAACAGGAAGATGTCGCACAACAGGGTATGAAACTCTGCGACACAACATATATGCCAAGAAAAGGAAATCTAACGCAAGTATTTTTGGCATGTATATCCAAGAGATGCAGGATAAGATTACAAATACATGGAGAATATCACCTAAAGTGGTGAAGGAACATGAGGGGATATCTAATTTCAAGGCATCTAGACATAACACATGGATCCAATAAAAAAGAGACCCTAAAAAGACATGGCTAAGGATGCATTATTGCATTACAACTGAAGAATTCTATTGGGTACTTACAAAGTGGTCGAATCAATGGAAGGTGTCAATAGCAGGGAAGAAAGGGGAAAGAGGCAAGGAACGAGAAGAAGCTTCTATGACGTATAAGTCTAGTATCCTAGCTGCAAATAATAGAAAAGCAGTCGAGAGAAGGAAACCTACGAGTACTGGTGTTATCACTGAAATTTCATCTGCACATGGCGACAAGAACTCCACATCATCAAAAACAACAATGAAGTCACTCATGGCACTGAATTAATTTCGCAGCACTCCAGAAGGGAAAAAAACTATACAAAGTAACCAAAAATTGAAGGGTGCTTTACAACAACTTGATGCGCGCGCACATGCGCGGGACAAAAACGTGTTACTAGCGCATGCGTGCTCGACGCGCGACTGTCAACAGAAAAATCCACACATCTGCTAATACGACGCATTAATTGCATAGGTCGGCCTCCCGACCACCTACGGACCAGCCCCCAAGATGATTTGACTCTCAAATCAGAGCCGGATCTGCAAAATCGGTGGATTAATGACCTAAATAAACCCTAATGCACCCCTATTCACACTTGGAGGAGGTTACGTGACCGCCCGTGAAGCTGCTATAAAAGTCCATGAGGGTACACTATTTTGGCAAGGAATTCTAAGCACCGTTATGCTGTTCAGATGGGTAAGGGCTCATCCTTTGACAACAATCCATCAGCTGCATCACCCAGAGTTCTTTCATTGCTGTGAGCAGTTCATCTCACTTGTAAGGAAAGAAATTTGTGTTGAGGGCCTCGAAGAGCCTTCCACTGGGGGGAGAAGGAACCTCTGGTCTCTTTCTTCATCGTGCTCTGGTTTCATTAATACACCAACCTGAAACCATTGGTGACCCCTGTGTCTTGTGTTTGGTGTTCTTTGTTTATTTTCGCAGTGTTATTTTTTTTCAGTTGATAGTTAGATTGTAGTTAGTTTTGTTTTCTTTAACCCTTTGCTCCACAGTTGTTCTGCCCTGCCAGACCCAACAGGGTATGCAAGCACTCTCCATTTGCTCACCTGGTGACCATTTGAATGTGAACAGACTGGCGAATCCACTGGGGATTTAGTTGATTCACAGGAGAATCGAGAGAAATCCATTCAGAATTTCTTTCTCAGTAATTTATCACAAGCGCGCGGGTTTTCCACCACACAGACGTGCGCATGCGCTTTGGTTTTTAATATAGTGCGCACGCAGGCACCAAACGCGCCTCTGTCCATACTAACAGCTACGCATTTGAACCAAATCTTTCATTGTAAGGTTTTGGATGTGGGGAAAGTCAGTTTCCTTCTCAAGAATGATGTCATGCATGCTCTAAATACTGCACCACTTAGACCCCTCAACTTGTAAAGGGGATAGTCAAACAAACATAGGCACTTAGGTGGATAAAAATCATTTTTCCCTTATTTGATTTTCGCCACATGGATGTCTTGCTTTGATTTATAATCTAAGTGGAATATCAAATTGTAATCACATCTAAACTCACATTCGGGACTAGAAGTTGCAAGTAACAATCTTGAGTATGCTCTTCTCTCGCGCCATTAAGCAATCTTGAGAATCAGAAAAAGATTGCGAAAACGATCTCATCTCCCTTTAAACAAAAAATTCAAAACTTTTAGGAGAGGACAACGGCTCTTTCGAGACCCCTCTTAGTTTCATTTTTCAAACGCATTCTTGTACTGGGCCCGTACATGCCCACATGTCAACAAATCTAGAATAGTGTTTGAGTTTCTTCTTTCTTAGATCAAAAAACTAGGAGAGTTTAAAAGTTTGTAATGGGCCCACACATGCCCACATGTTCAATCTAGGATATTTTCATGCTTTTTCTAGATTAACTCACACATAGGAAGTTAAAGGATAGTAACGGACCACAATTTCCACATGCTAGTCTCCTAGGGATTTTAAAATTCCGCAAGGTTGTACCAATGACATCTAGCTAATTTAGGTAATCAAACTCTTGTAAAGGACCAAGCGATGTCCACATGCTGCAAGGTGACATCTAAATAACTAAAATTTGGTACACTTTTTTCACTCACACACAAAAGCCACTTTTGCACTCACATAGCCTCTTATCGAGACGTGCAGGTCTAAGTAGGTTTCCTCCCAAGGGATTCTGAAAGCACCCCATCTTTTCTTGATAAGACTATCCACTCCCACTTTTAATCAAACGAGGTTGGTTTTCACCCCCAGCCTCACAAAACAATTTCATCTAAAATCTTTCTAAACAACTCACTAAGTTGTCCTCCATAGGAGGTGCCAAAAGAAAATTTTAGTCTAGGTAGGATTTTGGGGGTAGGCATCCAAATAACCCCCCGTTATTTGGTTCTCACACTTTCAAACATAGAAGTTGACAAATAGGGAACTTCAAATCCTCCAAGTCCAGTGTTCCAATCACCATAAGGCAGGGAGATACCCGTGAAGGGTCGAAGGCCGAGGTCCAGTTGTTCTGTGCATCCCCCCTTGAGGCACCCACCTCTTGGACGGGATCCAACCCGTGACCCATTTCTTAGGCCGAAAATCTAAATGTCGCGCTTGGACCGAGGTACCTAGTGACCAAATTTAGGACATCTACCCAGGTGGCGATTGTGGTCTGCAATCGCACCTTGATTGGATTTTGTGCGGCTATTGGGAGGTATCACCAGCTCTTTTGGGATATTGCACCCTTTACCCCTCATTATAACCAGTTATTTCATTCTTCACTAGTGTCTCTTCCGGTGACTTCAGACCCCATTGTTGAGAACTATTGGAAGATCCAGTGTTATTTGAGAGGAAGGACGTTACATCTTCTAGGACATGAGCATTTTCTTTCTTTTGATTCCCCCACGTGGACATAACCCTCTTACCCACATGTATGCTTCTTTTTCATTTATGTATGATTCACATCTGATTACAGTTTGATTTGGGTATATATATTGTGTAGACAATCACAGCAAAAGGATCTTGTTTCTATATTTTCTCTCACCACTTGTTGCACACATTCACACAACTAGCCCGACATCATAGGGGAACCACAGAACCCCCGTCGTTCATGATGCTTACTCAACCTTCCTCCTATCTTAGGGGGAGTATCTGGTTGTACCCATTCAAAGGTACCTTCTCCACACACTCTTGTGAGTGCTACCATTTTGGGATCATATTTTCTTGGTTCTACATTACTTGGGTCAACTCCCCAAAGTCATCCATCCACTCACTCTCCTCTTCACGGAAGCGGGGGACCCTCTTCCTCTCAAGGAGGGAACACCAACCCACCTAGTCCCCCATCAAGGGTCAGGTTCACAACAAAACATGGCTAGAGCTAACCCTCCCCCACCACTACAGATGCCATACTTGGCCTCTCTCAACATACCGGATCTCACAAAACTCACAAATGATCCTATATTGCATAATGCCACATGGCCTGCAATGCCAACCAAACTTCCGTTAGACATACCAAAGTTTGAAGGAAAGGCAGGGGATGACCCCGCCAACCATGTTATGACCTTTCATCTATGGTGTTCTTCCAATAACATCATGGACGATTCTGTCAGACTACGGTTATTTCAACGCACACTTACTGGCCCATCAGCCAAATGGTACGTAGAAGAAATATCAGGGTCCCACACGACCTTTGAGTCATTAGCCAAAGACTTCTTGACCTTTTTCCAATTACCCATCCGCCATGACAATGGTCTAGAACTACTGTCTAACTTCAAACAGACCTCAACCACCCACATCGCTGACCACATTCATGAGTGGCGTAGGCGACGTAGTTTGTGCAAAGCAGAAACCACTAAACAACAGTGCCTTGACTGGTTTCTTAGATCGCTTGTCTCTCTACTTGGTAAAGACGTCGCTTCCACCTTCCCTCAATCGAAAGAGGAAGCCATTAGTAAGGCCCAACAATATAACCTCATTTATGCACAATCAGGATAATTATACACAGTGCTTCCTGATCTTCCCAAACCTACACCATTTGGCCACGACAAACCTGGGATGTCTCATTCAGCAGACGGACTAATAGGTGCCACCACACACCATGGTCCACAACCCCAACTACCATCGATGCATGGCACACCTCAATACCCGCTGGTTTATGGGGTCACTCCTTACTACCCCCCACCCACTTATCAAAAGCCATACCCTGTTGCTATACCTCCACCCATCAGTGGACCTACACCGGCACCTCCCATCCATCCACCTGTTTCCACAAGCAGTAGTACTCCCTCAACAACAACTTACAGTACTAGTGAAAGCATGATGCCTTCCTACGTACCTTATGGACCAGCACCAACACAAAATCCATACTTCCCCTTTCATGGGCCTCCACAACCCATGCCCCCCCCACATCCGCATGCGGGGGTAAATTTTGTTCAACCTTCCGCCGCTCAGCAATACCAGAATTTTGAACAAATGAATACATCCAACCCAAATCATCCATCGAACAATAACAGGAGGAAAGGAAAGAATAGGAATAAAAACAATCCTGGTCAAGGCGGGAACCATCCCCCACAACACCAACCCCCTGGGGGCAACCAGAACCAAGGGAACCAAAACCCCCAAGGGGGAAATAACAACAAACGCCAAGGGCAGAATACTGTTAAAACCATCCACCCTTGTGCTTTGTGTGGCGTGTATGGTCATTACACCCACCATTTCCCCCAGATCGTTGATTTCAAAAGGTTGAAAGACTCGGGGAATATTCCCCCTACCCCTGCACAACCTGCCCCACAGCAGGCACAACAACAGTATGTGCAACAACCCCCTCCCACCATACTGCAAAATCCTATCCCACACCAAGGCGTGGTAAACACCCAACAGGATGCACAGTGTCCCCCACCTCAAGTAGGATAATACCACAACCCTAACAATCCAGCAGAGCGTACCATTCTCCTCACCAGTGAGGAAGAAATCTTTCTGTAAACGCGGAATCGTCAGTATCCACCTGATTCTACTCCTATCTCGCCAAAGACAAACCCTACACCAACGACACCCCTGTTAGTAATCCCTCGTCCTCCTGCCGAACCACCATTACGCATCCTCACATCCCTTTGTGCAGGAATGTCCACAACCCATAGGCTAGGGCAGCTCACAATTATAGCTTGGTAGATGACTTAGCGCAATCCCCGGCTGCCATGTCAGTCTTGGAAGTCCTCCAAACTTTTCCTACACAACGAAAATCACTACTTTCCGCCTTGGGGGCAGTCGACCCTGTCGATACTCGACTCATCACCTTTGACCTTGATAGTTGTGAACCTTGCCTTCCCGCCGCAGTCGCAATTTAGGTACCAGTGAAAATACAGAACATCACCGTCCACCGGTGTATCATCGATGAAGGGGCATCTACATGCATCATGTCCAAAATAGTATGGGAGAAACTTGGTTCTCCGGAACTAACACCATCCGCCATCACATTACGAGCTTATGATGGACAACCATCCTCTCTTGAAGGGCTCCTACAAAATGTCCCCGTTGAAGTCGGAGGCAAAACAATTCTCATAGATATCGAATTTATCGACGTCACACTCGATTACAGTATCTTGTTCGGACGTAGTTACATGTACGCTATGAAGGCAATGGCATCGTCTGTCTTTCGGACAATCATGTTTGCCCACAACGGAAAGATTGTAACCATCGACCAATTCTCACATTATGAGCCCAACCCCTCTGCCAATGTCGATAATATCCTTCCCCTCATCCACACTAACCAAGAAGTATATCCACTCGTAGAGATGGGTCCTGGAATTTTCAAATATCTATCCTTATTAGGGACATATCATGGAGCACCTCCACTCCTTCCCCCTAATCAAGTATGCGTCGTTAGGTCTAAAACAACTCACACAGGGGATACCCATCCTCCTCAGTAGGCTTCATCCAGTCCTGACGTCTCAACAGTCGCAGCACCACTCCCACCAGAGCCTCCTACGAATTTGTTGACCCCTACAGTCCACGAATCCACACCCCCTCAAGGACCTAGCCCCATTTGGGAGACAGTTCCCCGACCCCTCACTCAAATCCCCTTCTTTTACCCACCACCTGGTGTAGAAGCTTTCCAGGTAGCCGCAATGCTTACACTACCCAATATGGTGTTAGCAATCCCAGTGTGATATTTACATCCACCTGAAATGGTCCCTCGCCCACAGGAAGGTCTCCCCATGGCGATTCCTGTCCTCACCCCCACCACCC
>ML781675.1:294614-314896 GCA_009831015.1 Picea engelmannii
AGGGCCACCAAACCAACAACTGCCCATCCCTACCTGAATTACGGAATTTAATTCCCCCCAATCCCACTCCACCAACACCCGTCACTACTGCAAGTACCACTACCCCCAGCCCTTCCAGTAGTAAAGGGTTGAGGACTAAATTTTCATGTGCTATATGTTCAGAATATGGCCATTACACTCACCATTTCCCAGCACTGCCACGTTTTTGGCAGACGTTAGTGGCTGTATGCCAAAACTTCCAGAACAACCCACGCCTCGCCACGTCCTCTTCAAATATCACTGACATTCGTTATGTCACTACATCAGTTAATGAACGTATGAGATGCCCTTGCTCTCTCTGTGATTCCCTAGACCATTTTACATACCAATGTCCTATGATCCTTGCCTACAGGCAACGTCAAGTGGCCCGGCAACACCAACCCACCGAGCCAATAATCAACATTACCCCACCACTCGAAGATCGTCATGTCATTTCTCGAGAGCCTGAGGCACTCCCAATGCCTCCATGGTTCTTAAATGACATCTTTGAGGAGTTACCCCGCAATCCTGCCAACTCTCCTGTTCATATAGAGACCCTCCAACCAACCACTACCGGTACCCCTCAATACTTCAACATCTGGCTTATGTCGAGTGAACCCTCACCTTCTGCCTATATACCTCCCCTTTCTACTCCAACAGGGGGCAATCACACTAGCACTGAGATCACTCATCACGATCCATTATACTCCCGTTGTTTCCAAAACGACAAGGAAATACTGGAAGAACTACACAACCCAGACTTTCCTTGGGACGCACTACATCATCGTGCACTCTTCCTCCCACAGGAAGCCCTCATGCCTCCTAAACAAAACCCAGTGTATGTGGTCGAAACCAAATATTTTATCCCATCTGGGACTATTGATTGGTTCAAGAATCCCATCCCCACCCCTGATGCGTTTGAAGAAGGTAATATGGCCAACATTTCCCCCACCATCAAAATCGACATTTCCATGAAAAGTGGTGTCGTTGAAGAAATCATCATCGGAGCTGCTTGCACTCCTCAGGAAATTTCCGCATACAAAGCCCTCTTCCAAGAATACAGGAATATCTTTGCTTGTTCATACACAGAGATGCCTGGTCTCGATCCATCTATCATCGAGCATCGCATCGACACATGGCCTGACATCACACCTGTTCACCAGAAACAACGACCGCTACATCCATCCAAGGCCGCGGCTATCAAAGCCAAAATTGACAAATTACATACAGTCGGGTTTATTTACCCCATCGCTTACACTTCATGGGTTTCCAACCGTGTACCCGTCGACAATAAACAGGGCACTATCCGCATCTACACAGACTTTCGTGATCTCAACAATGCATGTCCCAAAGACAACTTTCCAACGCCCTTCATCGACCAGGTTATCGACGACTGCACCGGCCACGAGGCTCTCTCTTTCATGGATGGATTCTCTGGCTATAACCAAATTCAAATCCACCCAGCTGATCAGTATAAAACTGCATTCATTACCCCGTGGGGTACTTTCGCATATCGTGTCATGCCTTTTGGCCTAAAAAATGTTGGTGCAACTTTCCAGCGGGCGATGACATACATATTTCACGATCTGGCGGAAATCATCCTCGCCTACTTAGACGACCTCACAGCTTGATCTAGGAAACGCACCCAGCATCTCGATGATTTACGAATCGTCTTTCAACGATGCCACCAGTACAACATCCGCTTGAATCCCCTCAAGTGTGTGTTTTGTGTCACCGCAGGATGCCTCCTTGGTTTTATCGTTTCACAAAGCGGTATCACCGTGGACCTTCTCAAAGTCAAAGCCATCACTGAAATCCCACCCCCTCGGAGTATACGACAACTTCAGAGTCTACAAGGAAAAGCCAACTTTCTGAGACGCTTTGTTCCTGATTACGTTATACGCGCACATGGTTTCCTTCGCTTACTACATCACGACATCCCTTTTCAGTGGGACGACTATGCCCAACAATCATTTGACGATATTAAAACAACACTTTCCAAAGCATCTTTGATTAGTGCACCGGACTACAGTCGCGACTACATCCTCTACGTATCAGTATCAACTGTATCAGTAGTCGGCGTCCTCGTCCAGCTCGGAGATGACAATCGTGAACATGTCATTTACTACATTAGTAAGAACCTCTCTGGGCCTCCCCTGAAGTACAAACATGAAGAGAAACTTTCTCTTGCAATTGTCCTTGCAGTTTAGAAAATGCGTCATTACATTCTGCTTCGCACCACCAAGGTCGTCGCAGATTCCAACCCTATGCAATGTTTGCTCAGTCGTCGCCAAGTTAACGGAAAATTTGCTCGATGGATCGTTATCCTTCAGGAGTATGACCTCGAGTTCTCGACACCAAAGAGTAAGAAGGCCCTTGTTCATGCTGAACTTGTCACAGCCCTTCCCTCTGACACACCCAATACCCCCGTCAATACTGACTTCCCTGACGAACATCTCTTTTACATCGCTTCTGATGATCCTTGGTATGGCGACCTCCTCATCTACCTACGAACTCAAAATTTCAGTAATCACCTATCACGAGATGATCGTCGACGCATTCCCCATCAGGCCCCCCGCTATCTCCTCATCGGTGACATCCTATATCGACGAGGCGTAGACACCATTCTTCATCGCTTCCTGACTATTGACGAGGCCGATAGAGTCTTAAACGACTGCCACAACGGCGCCTGTGGGGGCCATATTTCGGGGAGCCCACGACATCCATTTTTCAAACTGTCTTCAGCCACGGGATCAGCGTCCCGCCACGTACATCATGGCTGTCCCTGGGCCACTTTTTATCCTGAGCCCCTGAGGCACCTTTTTTTCACATCATGGCCAGGTACGCACCCGCATTGTCACATTTATCTAATACATGTTCATATTTGGTATTATCTTCAAATATTGTTCACTTTGGGTATTTGGTTGTTATGTGTGCAGGTACTTGATCCATCATCTCTCAACATCATTCCTTCAGGTATATACTCAGCACTGGCATGTAGTCTCTCCCACTATGTTGCATTTACAATTCTAGTCATTCCCTCAGATATTGACCTTTAGGACACCCTTTTACAGCTCTGTAGTACCCCCACCTCCATTTTTGCATCTACGGTACTGTAATCTGGTAGCATTCTCACCCACATGAGTTGTCCCATTCATAGCACATTTTTGCACTTTTGACACTCATGTTGTTCTTCATTACCCTTTAGGGATGGGAGTCCCGGTAGTCTTACATCATGTTGCGAATTAACCACATATTTCTTCTCCTCATTTTGCTAGCTTCCCATATGGACTCCTAGATCATCGCTTTATGGTTATGTTCTTTTTTACCTGCACCTTCATAGGATCATGAACCCACCATTTCATCCACCATCAGTTTGCCCATCTGCAAACCTATCTTCATTTCACCTACCTCATACAGAAACTCGCCAATGGGCCCCCCACCCTTCATCAGTTTCTCATGACAATTCTGCCATCCCTGGGGCACACATTTCACACTGGGGCACCCATTTTTGTATTTGTACATTTCTCCCCAAAATTATTTATTATTTATTATTTATTATTTATTGTACAAACACCTTTACCTTCAGTCATTACCTTCCTCTTCGTCACCGTTGGCGACTGGCTTTCTTTTGGCCACATGCAACCCATGTCACCCTTGGATTGGAGCAGTACTTATCATTTACCCTTGCCGACATCGTCCATATCTTCAAAGTAACCCACAGGTCATTTACCTCTTCCCTCTGAATTTGTTCACCTTGTCCCACCTCTGGCACAACTTAACACCAGTCTTGTCATCCCCCTGACACTCGACCTTGTTACATGGTTGCGGCCACTGTTTCTCTTATATCTCCTCCAACCAAGGGAAGTCTTGAGTCATCCCACTTCTTGATTTCGTCCATGTACCTCTGCCACTTCCTCACCTCAGTAGATTCCACGGAGCACCTTTTTTCTTCTGGGAGTCGCGTCCCCCTTTTGTCGACATCAGCACACTTTTCCAGAAGGGCTACAGTAACTTGATTCTCATTCTCTATTTTAATGAGAGATCTCAGACGGCACAGGGTAAAACACCATTTCTCCCTGCTGTCATTGGCCCCCATAACATTCGACGCCAACACTCTCTCATGTTATGGTGGGTCTTACTATGCGACTGTTGCAGTTATTTTTGTCATTTTCCGAAGACCTCTGAATGTGGTAGGGCCATCAATGCCCACATCATCGTCGCTGCTTATTACAGTGATCATTGCCTATTATTCAGAGTATGTTCCTTTGCAGAATTGTCTTCTTCCTTTATCATTACCTCCCCCGAGGGCGCTGCAGTTGTCTACACCAACACTTCCGTCATCTTTTTTCAGAGTTACATCACACGAGCATGGGGCATGCCTGCCTCGTTTGTACACAATTGTATATTTTTTCTCTGCACGTCTCTCAGAAGGTCGAGATACTGGTTCCTTCTCTCTCCAACGAATCACTCCGAACGGTCCCACTCTTTCTTTCCCTTACAACCACATTCTTAGTAGAAGAAACATTGATGGATTTCGGCTATACGTATGCTCCTAACCTCATCCATCAGGGGGCATCTGTTATCACTGAAATTTCATCTGCACATGGCGACAAGAACTCCACATCATCAAAAACAACAATGAAGTCACTCATGACACTGAATTAATTTCACAGCACTCCAGAAGGGCAAAAAACTATACAAACTAACCAAAAATTGAAGGGCGCTTTACAGTAGCTTGATGCGCGCGCACATGCGCGGGACAAAAACGTGTTACTAGCACATGCGCACTCGACGTGCGACTGTCAACACAAAAACCCGTGCATATGCTAATACGGTGCATTAATTGCATAGGTCGGCCTCCCGACCACCTATGGACCGGCCCCCAAGATGATTTGACTCTCAAGTCAGAGCCGGCTCTGCAAAATCGGTAGATCAATGACCTAAATAAACCCTAATGCGCCCCTATTCACACTTGGAGAAGGTTACGTGATCGCCCGTGAAGCTGCTATAAAAGGCCATGAGGGTACACTGTTTTGGCAAGGAATTCTAAGCACCGTTATGTTGTTCAGATGGTTAAGGGCTCATCCTTTGACAACAATCCATCAGCTGCATCACCGAGAGTTCTTTCACTACTGTGCGCAGTTCATCTCACTTGTAAGGAAAGCAGTTTGTGTTGAGGGCCCCGAAGAGCCTTCCAATGGGGGGAGAAGGAACCTCTGGTCTCTTTCTTCAGCATGCTCTGGTTTCATTAATACACCAGCCTGAAACCATTGGTGACCCCTGTGTCTTGTGTTTGATGTTCTTTGTTTATTTTCGCATTGTTATTTGTTTTCAATTGATAGTTAGATTGTAGTTAGTTTTTTTTTCCTTAACCCTTTGCTCCACAGTTGTTCTGCCCTGCCAAACCCAACAGGGTATGCAGGCGCTCTCCATTTGCTCACCTGGTGACCATTTGAATGCGAACAACTGGCACAACAACAAAGAAACCAAGGAAAAAGGAAACAATACCATGATTCACAGTTCTCAAAATTGATAGTGAAGAAACAATAAATGGGGAAGCACAAAAGAAATATGGCATCTCAACTCAGGAGAAAAGGACTGGAAGTACACCAAAGGTCACAAAACCTGCACAGAAAGAAAGAGGAAATCAACCATACATATGGGAGAACGGTGGAAGAAGATGAAGGAACAAAATAATCCCATTGATTTGACAATCATGGAAGATGAAACAGAGCTAGTAGATGATAAGGTGCAAGACCGAGGAGAGGAATCACTCTATGTCGTGGAATCTTAGAGAGAATAAATCATGGCGAAGATATTTGAAGTTAAATAAGTTATGGAAAACTTACATCTCATTGTCACACATCAGAGGAGCACAACGCAACAGGCACCAATTCATGAAGAGCAAGAGATAGTCCAGACATAAATAGTGGGGAGCACGGAATTCCAGATAAGCCAGAATATGTTTCAACTAGATGAGGAAAGCGCACAATGACCCATGAAGGATTTGGAACAGTTGGACTTGGTGCTATCTAATATTCTAAAAAAGGCCCTATATAAGTTACAGATGAGAACATCACAAGTGGTTCAATCTAGAACAAGGACAAATGCAACAAACCTGGAGACAACCAGGGAAGCTAAGTAAGTATTGGAGACCGTTCTTATAGAAGTGTGATTGGAACATAAATAAGAGAAACGACGCATAGATATATTGGAGGAAAGACTCGAATAAGTCTTCCAGAAAATTCCAAAGAGCACGCTAGCGGGGAAAATCAGCACTGAATATAAGCTACAAAAGGTCGCGTAGGTGATGGATGGGTATAGGCAAGAGATAAGAGAATTAGTAGTGAAAATGACACCCAGTACCCCACCATAAGTCAGAACATAAAGGAAACAACAGGCAACCAAACACATATATATTCTTGCACTGGAAGTAAAGGAGATAACATAATTGTATGAGAAGACCATGCAGTTGTATATGAGCTTGGAAAAATATGAAAAGATCCAACAGTTGGATCAGAGAGAAGAAAATTTGAATACAACATTCCAAGATCTCAAGCAGAAGCATAAGAAAATGACTATTTCAGAGAGACTGAGAGTCACGCAGGAGATGAAAAAACTGCAGATGGAAGTGAAGACAATCCAAGAGGAAAGGAAGATTAGACAAGCTCAATTGGAGCCCCTGTAGGAGTGAGTGGAAAATATGATCACAGAGCTAGAAATGGAGAAATCCATAATGGAACATGCACACTTAGAAAAAATGAAAGTGTTTAAGGAGAACGTTACAATGCAGGTTGTAGAGAGCCTCGCAGAGAATAACATGTAGATGAAGGAGAGAGGGGATGAACTAGCACAATAGTTCCAGGACTTAGAGAAATCAGTGCAAAAGTCACACATGACCTGAGTGGCTTAGGACAAGCCACACGTTAGTGTTGTGGGCCTATTGGAACAACAAATTTTTGGAGTTAACCACAATAAGCGAGGTAGAATGGACCAAAGGTGTAATTGCAAGCTAGAAAAGAAGGAAGACCAGCGCAACAAAGGACAAAGGAAGCAACACGCTAGGAAAGAAAGAAGATCAACAAAAGGAATGGTTGGATAAAATACCAACTGCACAGAAGGTAGTTAGAAAGTGGACAAGTGGAGTTCACTTAGCGTTAAGGTTTTTGAGTCATAGTGTAAGGTTTTTTAACCCATTTTGTGATATAAATAGAATATGTATGAGGTAGAATGAGGTATCCTTTTTGAGAGAGAAAAACTTACTTTTGAAGGACCTCTTTTGAGTCTTGAGTTTTTGGTATATTCAGCTGAGGAGCTAATGGATTAATTTTTTAGATGTAACTAAGGGTCAAGTCGCAAGTTGTAAATCTTAGTGTGACATTGGTTAACCTCACCACTATTCTTAAACCCTATGATGTAATATGTGTAGTGTTATTTTGCTGAAGAAGAAGAAATAAGCAGAAGATATTTGTGGACGTAGCCCAAGGGGAGTGAACTATGGTAAAAATGGTGTCTTTATGTGTGATGTGTTCTTTTTATATTCTCTATAATGAATGAAGGGTTAGATGAATGCATCTTTTACGGTTTATTTACATCATGCACCAGTATAATAATGTAGAATGTATGTCATTGAATGGAAAATGTAATAGATATGATGAATATTATGGTAGAATTCATGTTAAAGTGTGAATAGAAGAAATAGAACATCCCTAACCCCTTACCTGATTGCAGACACTTGGGTCACACAATCACCCATAAGCCATCTCAGGTGAGATTGCATTGTGCACTATATTCACGGTGTAGACTTCTGGTTTACTAGAAGGGTCAATGATGAAAATGTTTTTGTTGGAGAACCAAGTTAGAACCCAGGTCAGCCCATACATCCAACAACCATGAATTATTAGGTTCCAGGCTATGAACATAATAGAGAAATGGATGAGACCATTTTTGGGATTATTTTTGTCTAATGTCCAGTGGATTCAATCACCTTCACAAAGTATGATTATTTTCAGTTCTTACAAGAATTCATAAGCTTCCAACTGTCAAATTTCGACAATATCAATTCTTTTAGGTACCAAGCCTTCTTGGTGTACCTCATATTTTGCAGTAATTCTTCTTATTTTGAGAGGTTTGGGATCAAAACAATAGATGATTCAGGTAAAACCAAGCCATTAATTGAGTGGATTAAGGAGGTGAGGAAATAATACCAGAACAAAGGTTTTAACCTTTATGTAAACAAGTTCATGAGTGCATGTTACATTCTACTCCATGGCACTCAACCTCATAGGATGTTTCTTGAGTTTAAAAAGTTGCAGATAAGGATACCATATTAGGTTATTGGTACATGGCTGAGGAGAATACCCTTATTATAATATATGGTTTTTAACAGGATCCTTACAAGCTGCCAATTTTCCTAACTCTGAGAATATTTTCTTTGAAATACATTAGCCAGAGGCTCATTTCAAATCATTTTCATTTTTCCCAGTATAGGCAGGCCATTGTTGTTAAACTTCCTCAATAGGTTTTCCCTTTCTTGGTCAAGCTTATAACTACTCTAGATATTGCAGAGGAAATGATACAACAGCAAATTTGAAAAAGGAAACAAATGGGTGTATGACCCACATGGTGTGATTGCAACCAGAATGCCCATTTACGAACATCATTCAAATCCTATAGTGGAAAGAACTGCTAACCTAAAATAATGAGAAGAGGTTATGGATATTCTATAGGAAGACGCCCAAAATAAAAATACTACTCAATCAATGGATCAATCCAATGTAATTTAGACTGCATAGAAACAATAATTACAATATGGAAAGAGGACATTTGCAGAGATACATTTTGAAATGGACATTTATGAGAGGAAAAATGACCAACTAAGAAAAAATCCTATAGGTGATGAATAATTAGACTTAAAGAGGTTCTTAGATGAGTTTACAAGTAAAGGGAAGGGTATATTGCAAATCACACAAGGATCAAGTGAAGCTAGTTCATATTCAAGGGACCTACTATCACTATTGAACACCTCACTTTATCTCTGTTATCAACAATAGAAGTTTCAAAGACATCTACAACTAAAGGAACCTATGATAAGTATCCCTCACTCTTTTCTTAGTATTTGGATATAAAGAGATAAAATCAATAGGTTAAAAAGGAAATGTATCATCGGGCTTCGGGAGAAAATGCAAATCAGACAAAGTTACTATCTGTTGTGGATTAAAAAAAAGGTACATTCAATTTGGTTGTACTAGATTTGAAGGTACCTAAGTTTCTTTCTCTTATAGATTACAAAGCCACTCAAATGATAGTGAATCTTGGTGATATCCACCCCATGATTATTATTGAATCGCACAAGTAAACAATTGATATGCTATATAGAGGAGTCCTTCAATCCTATACCAATGAGAAGAATATGAAAAACATGGTAATTCAAATAGACAAGTAGTTGAATCTAGAGAAGTTGGCCACTTGAGATAAAAAAAACTAGGATTAATGAGTTGGAGAGGAAGATAATTTCTCTAGAAGAAGATCCTAAGAATCCTACTATTGTAGGAGACTTAATCAAACATAAGAATAATTAGATTAAGGTCCTTAATAAAAAACTAAATGTTCTTGATATACAACATGTCCAGACTCTAGAGTTGTAGGCTAGTCATGAGGAAAAGGAGCAACTTTACCAGCAATTGTTGGAAAGAAGAAAGATCATAGAATTCCTCCAAGTTGGAAATGAAGTCCTGAAGGTCCAACAAACTCAAGTATTTCAGGAAGCCAAGTCAACTACAGTGACAACTACTCCACTAGACCCAGAAAAAGGCTTATAAAAAGTCATGGTTGACTTGAGTGTGAAGGATATTGAGATCAACACTATGAAAAACAAGATAAAACACAGAGATGCCAAGGTAGCCGAGCTAGAAGATCAAGTGAAGAGTCGAGAAGTACTCTTGGAACAAATAAATGTTGCAAAAGAGGAAGATCAGAAGGAAGAAACTAAAATGAATGTACTACCCAAGTTGATCCTTGTATTGTAAATATATTGTATATGCGATACTTAGGTTGGTGAGTCGGTATGTTTGGGTCAGAGTTCCTGTAAAGATGATAAAAAGATAGAGAGATTGTATTATAAAGTGTACCTATGCACTAATTAATAAAATAACACCACGACTATAGACCAGGGGATAAAAAGAGTATGGGGGAATAAAAATCCATGAGTGGAATGTTGGGTATGTGTTATATTCTTTGCACGAGGAGTAGTGTATGAGCGCCTGCGCCAGGCGTGTAGGGGGGCAGAGCCCCCTGCGCGGGGGTTCGGGGGGCAGTGCCCTCGAATTTTTTTTTTTGGGCCGGCATATTTTCGCCGGGCCGAGCCGACATATTTTCGTTGGGCCAACATATTTTCGGGACAACATATTTCCGGGACCACATAATATTAGGTGGTTTTTCAGCACATGGTTTTTGCCGATGGTTTTCTATTTCCGGTTAAGGAATTAGGGTTTTGGACTAATCCAGGTCATTGGGTTAGGGTTTTGGATGCCGCTGGCTCCTATATGTATATTGTATTGTAAACAATGTAACACAATGTGTATCAATATAATATATGTTGGTTTTCCTAGTTTGGGTTTCCAGGTGAAAAATCTCTGTGTAATGTTTGTATTTGCCATTGTATCTTTTCTGTTCTTTTCTGAATATCAATTTGCAGTAGATATTGTACAAGGTTAGAATTTACATGGAAAAGGGAGATAAGGGACAGGTAAAGGGAGCTTAAGCTAAGGAGGCTAAGCAAATATAGTATAATAATTCCCTAGGTATTTATATTTTATTATATAATAACATAAGTCTTTATATTATTATACTATATAATAATATAGTATAAAAAGGGGGAATTTGGTTGAATTCTCCATTCATTCACTCCATTTTTACCATGTTGACTACATGAGTTTCTCTAGGGAAGATAGCTATTGGAGACTATGGATCTTATCCTGTGGATTGTAGGTGGATCTGGGTGTGTGTACACTTCTACTTGGTTTTCCTTAGAGAAGGTTGGAACCCTGGAGGGAGAAGTGTGTGGATAGGTTCCTCAATGTGAGGCCTAGAGGGTACATGGAGACCTTTGAGGGAAGATGGAAATAATGGAGAGACAATGCTCTGAGTCTTCTTGGTCTACTTGTGTTGGACACTTGGAAGGGTAGTGATGTAGCCTAAGGGACCGCAATGCAAAGAAGGGGGAACATTACCTTGGGTTGTGCAGGCTGATGGAGAATGAGAGACTATAGGTTAAAGTATCAGAGAGGTTTAGTACCTCATCCTAGACCATAGTTGGTTCTGATTATGGACCTTAGACAACTTAGGAATCTTTCTTTCCCCAGTGGAGTCATAGCCCCAACTTGAGGATGATCCATTGCTGAGATTGTATTAGCAATGAGATTTATGGTTGGGCAGAACATCATAGGTTTGCAGTCGGTCGGTGTTTTCATAAATATAATTACCTTGTTTATATGTTCTTTGATGTTATTTCATTGGTTTTAAAAGGCACCACACATATGTTATTTGGTTTTAAAAGGCACCATATGATATGTTATATAAATGAAACTATGTAAAGGCACCACACATACAACCTTAAAACCAAATTAGAGTTTTAGCTTCTAGGTTCCTTGATGTAGGAGCATCGCTGGAAACTACATGGAGCAAGACCTATCAGCATCTGGGAATCTATATGAAACCTCAACGTTGGTGGTTATGACAGATATTTTGAAGTCTGCCTTAACTCAGCGCCAGAAAAAACCTTTGAGACACGCTTGAGCGATCGCGAGTGAAGTGGGAGTTTCCACTCCAACTCTAAAATGCGACTGCACTAGGATAGTTGTCAGGATAAGCTTTGATGTAGACAAGTAGTTAGGGGGGAACCCTAAGAGTCCTCTAAGATAAACAGATTTTTTGTACACCCAAATGGGGTTAGATGGGAGTAGATAGAAGTTAGTTGCTAGTTAGTTGCAAGTTAGTAGGAGATTTATAAGTTTCATTTTTTTTTCATTTACAGTTGTAACCATTTTCACTTTGGAATATAACAGAGGAAAAATTATCCTATGCATGGTGTGGACATTGTTTGCAATTCCCTGTTATTTTGTTTTCATGAATGAATGAATGAATTTTGTTATGAGTAGATGGAACTGTGAATGTTAGGATAAGTTTCAATTGTTTCTCTTTTTTCGAGTGGTGCAAGGTGTGCACACAGAACGTAAGGAGTGCATCGACAGAATATGTTTCGATTCCAAATTTCAGAAGAGATAGCATGAAACTTTCCCTTTGCAAGGGGTGCAAAGTGACTGGTGCGAGGTGAGCACATTCGTCCCTAGGAACTTGAACCTGCGTCAGAATTCGATGTAAAGTGTGCACAGAGAAAAAAGGAGAACGTCGGGAGGGCGAGAGGAATTTCTCTTCAAGAAACCCTTTGGATCTGATTTATCAAAATCCTTGAATGCAAGGAGTTTGGGGTAATTCAAAGTATTCACGAGACCAAGCTCAAGAGGAGTAGCACTTTTCAGAAGCATAGTCAAAGTCTGAGAGATGGACTCACAGCAAGATCAGAGGTAGAGACCTTTGAATACTTAGAAACTTTTTGAGTCAAGTGAATCAAAAGCTCAGGCGGAGGAGTGGAACCAACTATTAGATCGGTTGCAGAGAGAATCTTGACCGTTAAATTAATGTCCAGTGACTAGAGGAAGCGTAGAGAGAATATCAGATCTAGACTGTTAGATCTGAGCATGTGGACCAACAGTCGTTGGATCCAGAGATAAGTGCATGGGATTTAACCCTTGGGACTGCACAGGGAAAGAAAAATCATGAAACCCAAGTTCGCGAAACGATCATAGTTGTTGATCAGAGGAAATGTGTGGGTCGTAGATCTGGTTCTAAGAAATTCATGAGTTTGGAGATCGGGAGAAGAGAGGGAAGTAGTCTTCCAAATTCATGAACCGTAAAGTCACAAGTTTGTGAAGTAGAAATCAAGGTCATTGGATCACATGGATTGTGGACCGTTGATCTAACATAAGGGGAGCCCAAATTTGAGGATTTCAAAAATCGGGAAGTCGAGTTAGTAAAATTTTTCAGGGACACGAAATGCGAAACCGTGAAGATCTCGAGGGAATGGTCTTAGGTCATAGTGATGGGTCACCTTGTTGAAGGTTAAGGGAGGAGCTAACATGCCCTAGGCCCCACTTCGGGATTTCGAGACTCGGAGAGTCAGATTTGGCATAGATACAAACACCCGACACGTGAAGTCATGAAATGCCTGATGGTCAGGCCAGTGGTCACAGTCGTGGTCACGGAAGGGAAGGCGTTTAGCCGGGAGGATCTAGTACTGATTCGCGTGGAGGTTGGACAGTGCTCAGGAGAGGACTCGCGGGTATCATACAACCTGTGAATTTGGAGAAAGGACCTATGTAAGTGGGTTTGGAGTCTAGCAGAGACTCAAAGAGTCAATCTGACTCAATTTCTTGATGGATCCTAGACTAGGAGGTCGCACAGCCCTTAGGATAAAAGGGGGGTCTGCATCAAGGAGACAGTGATCAAGAGAGGACTTGCGGGTCTTGTACGACCTATGCATTTGGAGAAAAGACCTGTGTAAGTGGGTTTGGAGTCTAGAAGAGACCCAAAGAGTCAATCCAACTCAGTTTATTGATCGATCCTAGACCGGGAGGTCGTACAACCCTTGGGAGAGAAGGGGGTCTGCATCAAGTGGTATTAGAGAATAGTTTTTGTTTGCAGACTGTAGACAAAAGAAAGATTTTGAAAGGATATAATCAGATACCATCAAGTGGTATCAGAGCATAAGTTTTCCTTGTAGACAATAGGAAAAGGAGAGGAGATAGAAAGGACTTGAAGTTGTAATCTGTGTGTAGCATACAGTCAACACAATGCCCCCAAGGAGACGAGTGGAACCACCTTTGGCCAATGAAGCTATAAAAAGGGAGATGTGATAACTCTGTGCAAGATTAGAGGTGATGGGGGTAGTGCAAAGACGAGCACCTAATGCTGGAGACATCAGCAATACAGAGAGTGAAGAAGTTGTGGGTGAGAATGTCGTCAGAGAATATGCAGGGGAGGGCATTGCCGAAGAACGTTTTCTAAGATCAGTTGCCAGATTGGGAGGTAGAGACAAGATAGAGTTCCCAATGTATGAAGGCAATTTAGATGTTGAAGAGCTATTGGATTGGATAAGATCCATGGACAAATATTTCGACTATGAAGATGTCGATGAGGAAAGAAGGGTGAGACATGTTGTCACCATAAAAAAGGGACATGCAGTGCTATGATGGGATGAACTGCAAGTTGAGAGAAGAAGCAAAGGAAAACAGAAGATAAAGAGCTGGGACAGAATGGTAGCCAAGTCAAAGGCTACGTTCATGCCCAAATATTATCAGATCAATCTGTTCAGGAAAATGCAGAACCTAAGACAGAAAGGGATGACATTTAAGGAGTATGCAAAGGAGTTCTATAGACTGAACATCAAAACTGGACAAAGAGAGAGAGATGAAGAAACATTTTCTAGATATATAAATGGCTTGAGATATTAAATCTAGGATGATCTCAACATGATGTCAGTAAGGATAGTGGAGGATGCTTATCATTTTGCGTTGAAGGCAGAGGATAAGTTAGCCAGAAAAAAAATCCAGCGAGGAAGAGGTAAGAGCCCAGTCCCAAACAAAAGAAAGGGATTTAACCATGACAGAGAACATAAGTATAAGGACTAGATTTAGAAACCACATGGTCAATCAAAAAGAGGAGGAAGTTCCTGAGAAAGACAGGGTGGTGGAAGAAGTTCTTTCTAGAGGAAGAGGAAGAGGAGAAATAAGATGTTATGCTTGTGGAAAGACAAGGCACATGTCTTGGGAATGTCCCAAGAAAAAGAAATAAGGAGGAGGTGAAGCTCACATTTTAGAATCATGGATAAGATATGTGGAAGCATAAGGACCAGAGGATGGAAGATCCCTGATGTTGAGGAAAGTTCTCTTAAAACCAGAGGTAGAAGTTAAAAGGCCAGTGCAAAGGAACAATCTCTTCAGAATAGCTTACAAGACTAAATACAGAGTATGCAAGGATATAATTGACAGTGGAAGCACTGATAACTTGGTATCCACAGAGATGGTGGAGAAATTGGAGTTGGAGACAACTACACATCCGAAGCCATAAAAAGTCTCATGGTTGCATAAAGGACACCAGGTAATGGTTACTAAACAATGCTTGATTGAATTTAAGATAGGAGGATATAGAGATGAAATTATGTGTGAAGTAATTATCATGGATGTATGTCATATTTTGTTGGGAATACCATGGCAGTTTGACAGGAATGTCATTCATGATGGGAGGAAGAATACATACACCTTAGAAAAGAATGGTAGAACACACTTGTTGTTGCCAATAGAAGAGAAGGGAGTGAAAGAGGAGGCCAACACAAGCATACTTCTCATGAGTGGGAAGGAACTCCTGAAAGAAATCAAGGAAGAATAGGAGATGCAGTTCATTGTGGTGAGGAAGTGTAGGGTTATCCTTACAAGCACTTCGATGGATGATTTTCCTGAAGAAGTTAAGGAATTGTTGGATAATTTTGCTGACATAGTTGTGGATGATATGCCTAACTCATTGCCACCCATCAGAAGTATCAGTGAGCATATTGACTTGATACCAGGAGAAAGTATACCAAACAAAGAAGCATACAGATTGACACCTCAAGAGAATGAGGAAGCGAAGAACCAAGTCTAGGAATTGTTAGACAAAGGTTTGGTGAGAGAAAGATTGAGTCCATGCGCAGTACCAACTGTGTTGAGTCCAAATAAGGATGGAGGATGGAGAATGTGTATAGACTCAAGAGCCATTAACAATATCACCATCATGTATAGATTTCCTTTACCAAGAATGGATGATTTAATGGACTATTTAAGTGGAGAAATTTTCTTTTCCAAAATAGATTTGAAAAGTGGATATCACCAGATTAGGATGAGAGAAGGTGATGAGTGGAAGACAACATTTAAGACAAATGAAGGTCTGTATGAGTGGCTCATTATGCCATTTGGATTAACCAATGCCCTCAGTACTTTTATGAGGATGATGAATGAAATACTGAAAGATTTCATTGGCAAGTTTGTGGTTATATATATAGATGATATATTGATCTTTAACAAGACTAAAGAGGAGCATTTGAGGCATCTAACGCTAGTGAGGAGGAGACTACAACAAGAGAAGTTTCTTGATAAATCTGAAGTCATCTTTTATGAAGACATAACTCATTTACTTGGGTTTTTTAATCTCTTCAAATGAAGTGAAGATGGATCCAAAGAAGGTGAAAGCAATCAAAGAATGGTCATCACCAAGAAGCATGTTTGAGGTAAGAAGATTCCATAGATTATCAAGTTTCTATAGGAAGTTCATCAAAGACTTTAGTGGAATTTGTGCACCAATGATGGATACAGTGAAGAAGAAGCACAAGTGTTTTAAATGGACAGAGGAAGTCGAGAAGAGATTCAATATACTGAAGGAGAAAATAACAGAACGACCAATTCTAGTCTTGTCAAATTTTGAAAAGACATTTCAGGTAAGATGTGATGCAAGTGGAAGTGAAAATGGAGAAGTTTTGAGCCAGGATAATAGACCTGTTTCCTATTTCAGTGAGAAGATGAATGAGACCAAGAGAAGATACTCCACGTATGATAAGGATTTTTATTCCATAATTCAAGCCTTGAAGAAGTGTTGACATTACCTTGTCCCATGAGAATTTGTATTGTATAGCGATAACCAGGATTTACAATTCATAACCAGACAAGAAAAATTGAATCAGAGGAACACAAAATGGGTTGAGTTTATGCAGAATTTTACTTTTGGAATAAAACATATTGCTAGGAATGCTAACAAAGTTGTTGATACATTAAGAAGAATATGTTTGATTCTGCAGGAATTTCAGGTGAAGACCTTGGGGTTTGAACACCTTAAGGACATGTATTGTGATGATGCATATTTCAAGGAAGCATATGAAGCATGTGAAAATCCTGTGATGAGAGACAGAAGCTAGTGGACAAAGTATATGATTCAAGAGGGGTTGTTGTTCAAAGGTAAGTAGTTGTGCATACTGAAATGCTCAATGAGGGATAACCTTTTGAAGGAAAAGCATAGTGGAGGATTGGTTGGACATTTCAGCCATGATAAAACGTTTGCACAATCGAGTAGTTCATACTATTAGCCAGGTATGAGAATAGAAGTGATAAAGTTTGTGAACAGATGTAGAATCTGCCAACATGCAACAAGAAAAATATAGAGCACTGGATTTTATCAACCATTTCCAATACCAGAGAGGCCTTGGGATGCAATAAGCATGGATTTTGTGTTGGGACCACCAAGAACACAAAGAGGATTCGATTCCATATTTCTGGTAGTAGATAGATTTTCAAAGATGGCACACTTTATCCAATTCCAGAAGACTAGTGATGCAACGCATGTTGCAAATCTATTTTTCAAGGAAGTTGTGAGACTTCACGGCCTACCTAGAAGCATTGTCTCGGACAGGGACAAAAAATTTGTTGGTCACTTTTGGAGAACATTGTGGAAGAAGTTGGGGATAGATTTGTCCTTCATATCAACTTATCACCCTCAGACAGATGGATAGACTGAGGTGGTAAACATAACTTTGGGAAACTTATTGAGGAGTCTGTTCATTTAGCATCATAATCAGTGGGATCAGATTCTGCCACAATCATAATTTGCATACAACGACTCACCAAAGAGAAGCACTAGAAAGAGCCCATTCCAAATATTGTATGGAATGAAACCCAGGGGAGTATCTGAGTTGAGAGGCATGGAACATGGTGAGATCAGGAGCGTTGGAGTAGAGGATTTTGTTGCAGAAATGCAGAGGCTCCTCATCGAGATCAGAGGATAGTTCCAGAGTTCTAGCCAGGAGTACAAATGCATAGTTGATCAACATTGCAGGGAACTTCAATTTGAAGTAGGAGATCAGGTTCTGGCACATCTAGGGAAAGAAAGGTTCCCTAGGGGAACATATAACAAGTTAAAGATGAAGAAGATAGGACCATGTAAGATATTGAGGAAGTTTAATGCAAACGCCTATGAGATTGAGCTGCCAGATGATGTGGGAATATCACTCATATTCAATGTTTCAGACCTATTTCCTTACAGTAAGGATGACACAAAGGGGTCAGAAGATCAAGATAAGATTCAGTGGGAGAAGAAAATGTTGATAGCAGAAAAACCACAGATGGAGAAGATTCTTAATCAGAGGATTCACAAAAAAGCAAGGAGGACCTATTATGAATATCTGGTCAAGTGGAGGGGACACCCAATAGAAGATGTCAGTTGGGAAAATAAATTTTTTATTCAGAAGAATGGAAATTCGGTGTAGGAACTCATGGACAGGAGTCCATGAACTTTTTTCAAGGGGAGTATGATGCAGGAGCATCACTGGAAAGTGCGTGGAGCAAGACCTATCAGTGTCTAGGAATCTGTACGAAACCTCAATGTTGGTGGTTACGTCAGATATTTTGACGTTTGCCTTAACTTAGCATCGAAAACATCCTTTGAGGCATGCTTGAGCGATCGCGAGTGAAGTGGGATTTTCCACTCCGACTCTGGAATGCGACTACACTAGGATAGTTGTTAGGATAACCTTTGATGTAGACAAGTAGTCAGGGGGGAACCCTAAGAGCCCTCTAAGATAAATAGAGTTTTTGTACACCCAAATGGGGTTAGATGAGAGTAGATAGAAGTTAGTTGGAAGTTAGCTACAAGTTAGTAGGAGATTTATGAGTTTCAGTTTTTGTTTTTTATTTACAGTTGTAACCATTTTGACTTTGGAATATAATAGAGGAAAATTGATCCAATGCATGGTGTGGACATTTTTTGCAATTCCTTATTATTATGTTTTCAAGAATGAATGAATGAATTTTATTATGAGTAGATGGAGCTATGAATGTTAGGATAATTTTCAATTGTTTCTCTTTTGTCGAGTGGTGCAAGGTGTGCACACAGAATGCAAGGAGTGCGTCGATGAAATATTTTTTGATTCTGAAGTTCAGAAGAGATACCGCGAAACTTTTTCTTTGGAAGGAGTGTAAAGTGACTACTATGAGGTGAACACAGTCGTTCGCAATATCTCGAACCTGCATCAGAATCTAGTGCAAAGTGTGCACAGAGAAAATGTTAAGAACCAAATATCAATATAACATAGAAAATCCTCAGAAAAAGTACTCAATGCCTTGAAAAAGAGAGAATTTTAGATAATAAGCCTCTTCGAGGGGAAACCTCCTTTTACCCCACTTAAATGTTCAAGTACAAGATGATTCGAAATGAAAATGTCTCCTTGGTATATATAGGAGACTAGGAGGTATAATTACAACTAATGGCCTAAAGCCGACATAAATAAAATAACAGTACTAATCTAACATGCCCCAATTAACGGGTAATGAGCCAATATAGGGGCTTAACATGCCCCTCCCCTTGAGACAAGTGTTGTCCGCAATGCTTGAGTAACTCTAGATGCATTTGTATAAAAGACTCATCTTCCCAAGTGGAATCTTCAGCCGGTAGTTTCCTCCATTTAATGAGATACTCTAAAATGGATCTATTCCTCAGTTGACGAATTCTTGTGTCAGTGATGGCTTCATAATCCAATATGATTTTTCCTTCCTCGTCAAGTTCTGGAAATATAGTTTGAACTGGGATCTTGTAGCCTATAACCTTCTTAAAGCATGAAACATGGAAAACTGGGTGTACTCGTGAAGATGTAGGCAGCTCCAATTTGTATGCCATAGTACCAATCTTTTGCAACACCTTCTAAGGGCCATAGTACTTTGGGATAAATTATTATCCTTCTTATCTTGCTTGAGGGACATTTGTTTGTATGGTTGTAGTCTTAAAAATACCCAACCCCCTACTTCAAAACTTCTTTCACTACGATGTTGATCTGCTTGTTGTTTCATTCGATTTTGTGCCATGGTCAGGTTGTCCTTTAATATTTGGAGTACTTGTTGTTGATTCTCGATGTGATCTTCCACTTCTTGAACCTTAGATTTTTATTTTAAAGAAGAAGTGATGGAAGGAGGGTGGTATCAATAAAGTGCCATAAATGGTGTCATTTTTGTTGCAGTATGAAAGGAAGTGTTATACCACGATTCTGCCAAGGGTAACCATTTGAACCATTGTGTTTGTTTATCAGAGACAAAGAAACGAAGGTATCCTTCCAGACATTTGTTCACTATCTC
>ML781675.1:314904-326019 GCA_009831015.1 Picea engelmannii
TGAAGGGATGAGAGAGTGCACAAAAGTGTGTGTACTTGGTCAGTCTATCAACAATCACCATGATGACACTCTTTCCTTCAGACTTTGGTAACCCTGTGATAAAATCCATGGAAACCTCCTCCCAACGTTGACTTGGGATGGATAATGGTTGTAAAAGACCTTGGGTCTTAATTGTTCCCACCTTATTTTTTTGGAAAACCAAACATTCTTCCACAAACCTTTGAACATTAGTTTTAAGGCCATCCCAAAAACAATCCTTCTTGACTCTATGGTAGGTTTTCAAAAATCCCGAGTGCCCTTCTAGTGGAGAGGTGTGCAATTCCAATAGTACATTTTGTTTGAGTTGGGAGTTCTTACATAAATATAAGTGATCTTTGTACCATAGTGAATCATTTTTCCATGTAAATGTATCTGATGCATCGGAATCCCGCTGCAACCTTTCAATGAGAGTCCACACTTTTTCGTCATTCTTCCATTCATCCCTTGCTTCTATTATCCAATCGGGTTGGGTGATCAAGATAGCATAGAGAAAGGCCTCAACATATTCATCCTTTCTTGAGAGTGCATCTGCAACAACATTTTTCTTCCCCTTTTTATAGACGATTTCAAAATCATAACCCAATATCTTGGTTACCCATTTTTTTCTGTTCTTCTGAAGATAGTCTTTGTTCCAAGAAGTATTTAAGACTATCATGATCTATTTTGACCTTGAAGTACCTACCTATTAGGTAAGGAAACCATTTCTTCAATGCATGTAGTATTTCCATCATTTCTTTCTCACAAATGGGTTTGTGTAAGTCCTTTCCCTTGAGTGATCGACTTTCAAAAGCCAGGGGCCTTCCTTCTTGCATTAGGAAAACACCAATTCCATTTCTTGAGGCATAACACCTAACACACAAAGTTGCGAAGCACCTGATGGTCAGGAAGGTGGTCACAGTCATGGTCACGGAAGGGATGGCATTTAGCCGGGAGGAGCTAGTTTCGGTTCTCATAGAGGTTGGACAGTGCTCAGGAGAGGACTCGCAGGTCTCGTACGACATACGCATTTGGAGAAAGGACCTGTGTAAGTGGGTTTGGAGTCTAACAGAGACCCAAAGAGTCAATTTGACTGACTTTCTTGATCGATCCTAGACCAAGAGGTCACGTAGCCCTTAGGAGAGAGGGGGGGTCTGCATCAAGGAGACAATGCTCAGGAGAGGACTCGCGAGTCTCATAGGACTTGTGCATTTGGAGAAACGACCTATGTAAGTGGGTTTGGAGTCTATCAGAGACCCAGAGAGTCAATCCGACTCAATTTATTGATCGATCCTAGACTGGGAGGTCACGCAACCCTTAGGAGAGAGGGGGGGTCTGCATCATTCCTTTACATAGTTCCATTTACAAAACATCTCAAGGGATAACAGAAACACTCATTAACATCTACCAAGGAGGAATCATTCCAAAAGTTCCATTTGAACACAATAAAGTAAACATTTAAATGTATAAAAAGTGTCTCGAATAAACTAAATAATTGAATCCAATATAAAGGTCCAACGTCTCCAATATAAAATCTAGATAGTCCTACAATTGAGTGTTGCATGAAAACGTAAGTATTCCATTTACTCCCTTAAATAAGAGGGCAATTTATGTAGGACATACTTAAACCAACATATTCGAAATCTCATTTGAGTAGCAATATCATAATTTAGTTTCACGCAATGTAATTCAATGTCCATTGTTCAACATTTTTCTACACCAACAAGGTTTGAAATGTGGCATGGATTAATAATAGAATACATGAATGGTGATAAGAATTTGAGTACTCTTTTTAGGTTACAAAGCCTAAGGATAATCATCGAGTACTTCCTAAACAATCATTGCCAACATTATGAGTCAATCGTAACAGGAGAAAGAAAATGCTCTGCAACTAGAGTTTCATGCTCTCTCGAATCCTCCGTCTTCTCATCCAAACACCTATGCAAACCTCTAATGCACTCTTCTCTGAAGCTCTGACCGGAACATAAAAATGACCACTGAAGAGGGGGCGGAATCCCCCTCATACCGTAATATTGCAACGAACGACCCACAAAACGCTCATGCGCGCAGACCATCATTCGAACTGCCACAACATCTACGAGAATAATTCTTGCAGTATGGAATGAATGGAAGAAAAGGAACGAACATGGATGCAGAGACCTCGCATTCAAAAGCAGTGCGTGCATGGCTAAATGGAATGTGCATTCCGCAGACTCCAACAACATCGTGATACATTATAAAAAGCAATAGAATAGGAGAGCATACCCAGTTCATGAGGGACCATGCCCTCATGGGAAGGTTCCTAGGCCTTTGGCCCTCGAAAAGAGACCTGGCTTGCTAGATCAAAACCTGGTGGAGACCTAAGGGCAACTACGAACTCCAGCTGAGCTCTAATGGATTCTTCACAATTATATTCTACAATCTAGAGGACAAAGACCGTGTATTCAAAGGACGACCCTACTTCTACAACTCGATTGGCTTATATCTGCGATTCTGGACTGAACGCTTTTCCCTGGAGAAGAGAACTTCACCTATGCCCTGGTATGGATTCGTCTCTATTCCCTACCTCAAAAATTTTGGGTAGAATAAATCTTATCATGCATAGGTAATACTCTAGGAAAACATGTCAAGTCCGCAGAATCCACTAAGCACAGCAAGTACACCTCCTATGCCAGAATCTGTGTCTATATGGACATATCCAAGGCCCTCCTAGGCTCGATAACCCTGGAATACCAAGATGAGGAGTGGGAACAGACAATAGATTACGATCACGTACCATTCAGGTGTAGAAAATGCCCTGAGCATGGACATCTCTTCAGATATTTCCCCCTCAATGCACCCCCCAAGACAACCGAAGAATAAAATCCAAAGGATGGCTTCACGTAGGTGCAAAATCACAAAAAGAAAATGCAGAGAAAGCCAATAGCCAACAAAATTCAGAAACACCACAACACTAACTCCTTTGAAGCCCTTTCAAAAATTCCAGTGACAAATGAGGTGGAAAACCCCCATAAAGCAATAGGAGCAGATGGGACCAACGATAAGGAAAGTCGGAAACCAAGGGAGGCCCCAACCCAGAAAACCTTGAGCTACCCCCCAGAATCAGGCAGAGCAGGAGATAAGGAGGAAGACATGGTCATGGCAATGAATGAACCTGACCTAGTAGGAATATACCTTGACAAAATTGAAGAAGCTCTCAACAAGAAAGATCTACAAACCCTACCTGAAGACCAACTATGAAAACTTCACAAAGTCTTTATGGACTCATCAGTAGGAGAAACCTTACGAGTGGGCATAAGAGGATATCCTAACCCAAATCAGAGAAGAAACACAAAGGAGAACAAAAGGAGGGGCAGGAAAACAACACAACAACTCATCAAGGAAGTTGGCAACTATATGATCAACTCATGACAGATATAGAAGCTCTCGGAGAGCTCCTTCTCCCACCCACCAAATTGTTAAATCATGAAATTCATCATTTGGAACATCAGGGACCTCAATAGAATATCCAAGCAAAGGATCCTCTGCAATTGCATCAAAACGGAATACCCAGATATCCTCCTCCTCCAAGAAACAAAATGCGTGGGCCAGACCACAGAAGAGATGTTCAGAATATGATGGCGCAACTAAAAATTGTACCACACAAACTCGAAAGGCCTGGCAAGTGGCCTAACCATCCTCTGGAACCCAAACTCGATCATTCTCAACCAAGGCCTCTCAACACCGGGCTCCCTCACATCCCATTATCGATCAATTGGCTTGGATAAAGATGGATGGATCACCAATGCATATGGACCACAGATCATCTAGGAAAAAGAACTTTTCCTTTAGAACTTAGCTTACCTCAACTCCATAGCCAAAAACTAGAGATGGATAGTGGGCGGAGACTCCAACATGATCCTCACTCTGGAGGAAAAAAGAGGTGGGAAGAAAATAATGGAACAAGATAGCATAAAATTTCAGGAATTTCAAGATCTTCACAAATTGGTAGACATAGAAAATGGCAATGGAACCTTCACTTGGATGAACAAGCGAACGAGACCCCAAAAAATCATCTGCAAGCATGATCACTTTCTTCTCTCAAAGACCCTTATCTTGGAAGGCCCACTAATCGAGTCCAAAATTCTTCCAAAACCAGGCTGAGATCATTGTCCTGTTCATCTATGGGTCGACACTATGGCCTCCCGCAAGCTCAAACCCTTCAGATTTGAAAATTTATGGATTTCACATCTAGACTTCCAAAACTTGGCTTGTCATTGGTGGGACACGATAGAGATTCAACAGGGAACCAAGATGTACTGCTTCTAGTAGAAACTCAAATATTTTAAGAAGTAAGTGAAAAAGTGGAACAATCAAGTCTTTGGAAACATCTTCCAAGAGAGAAAAATCTTGGAACAAAAACTTGAAGCCCTTCAAAAAATGACCATCCAAACCAGATACACCCCAAATCAACAACAGGAGGAGAAAAAAATTAGAAAACAACTGGAAGAAAGATTAAAACAAGAAGAAATTCTCTGGAGACAAAAATCCAAAATTCAATGGCTAAAAGAAGGGGAAAAAAACAAAAAATTATTCCACCCCTCTATGATCCACAAACGCTTCATCAACCGCATAACCAAGATATAAAATGCTCAAGGCATCACCCTACTCACTCATCAAGATATCACTCAAGAGCTCACTGAGTACTACCAGGACCTCCTCTCAGAAGCATCAGTGAACCGTGCTGAGGCAATTGGGAGAGTGACAGCCAACATCCTGACACTCATTACTCAGGAGAAAAATGAATCTCTCATGACCCCCATAAGTCAAGCTGAAGTGGCTCAGGCCATACAGGAGCTATCCATGGGTAAGACTCCAGGGCCCAATGGCTTCACAATGAACTTCTTTCACTCATGTTGGCCCATGCTAAGAGAAGAAGTCTGGCAACTGGTGGAGGAATCATGTAGCTCTGGCAAAGTCCTCCTAACCCTTAACGCCACCTTCCTCACCCTGATACCCAAAGAATAAAGGGTCACCAACCCAAAAAATTTCAGACCCATAGTACTTTGCAATGTGATCTACAAAATCATCTCGAAAGGAATAGCTCTCAGACTTAAGCCAATCCTCACCTTCATCATCTCAAAGGAGTCAGGCTATGTTGAGGGAAGACAAATAATGGACAACGTCATTCTAGTTCATGAGCTCATTCATTCACTCAAACAAACACGTATGCCAGGTATGCTTCTCAAGATTAACCTCTCCAAAGCCTTTGGCAAACTAAGTTGACATTATATAAAAGAGGTCCTAACAACTTTTGGCTTCTGCACCAACTGGATTGATTGGATTTTGAACCTCATATCCTCCACCTTTTTCTTAGTCCTTGTTAATGGAACCCCCTCCCAACCCTTTTCCCCCTCGCGAGGAATAATGCAAGGGGACCCTCTCTCCCCCTTTCTCTTTGTAATAATGGTAGAAGGTCTGGGATGGTACATAAAAGACTCCATAGAAAATGGATCTCTACAAGGCCTCCCCCTTCATGAGATTCAACTTGCGGCCTCCCATAGTCAATTGATAGATGACATTATGCTTATGAACACCCCCATTGTGCAAGAAGCCAACAAGCTCAACTTCATCCTCTCAGACTTCAGTGAAGCCACTGGCACCTCCTTCAACCTAGAAAAATCATAGATTTTCTTCAACACCACCAAAGTCGTCCAACAACATGTCTCTCAGCTACTCTCCATCCTATTCTGCTCACTACCAAATCACTACTTAGGCCTCCCCTTTTCAGATTCGGCAGCCCGCAACCTTTCGTCGAACTCTCTCCTACTCTCCATCTCTAACTGACTCAGCAACTAGACCTTTTTCTCACTCAATCTCCCAGCCAGAATCACCCTCCTCAAATTAGTTCTCCAAGCCATACCCGCCTATCGTTTTTCTACTCTTGCTGCCCCTCAATAAATCATAAAGAAAATTCGTAATCTTTAGAGAAACTTCCTTTGGCATGGCCACAACCCAGACAAGAAATGGGCCCTAGTCAGCTAGGAAAAATTCTGCAAACCCAAATCCCTGGGAGGTCTTAGCCTCCGAGACCCCGACAAACTCAACAACACTATGGGAGCAAAGATTTGGTGGAGATGGATCAAAACTCCCACAGAAATATGGGCTCATCTTTGGAAACACAAATATGCACCAAACATCCCACAATAACACTATATCCGACTGCAAGACAAACTTCAAGGCTCCAACATCTGGAATGCTTCCTGGCGGAACAGACCACTTATCCAGGAGCATGCCTTTTGGGAAATCAACAATGGTCAAACTTCTAGGTTCTTGACTAACTCTTGGCAACAGCTGCCACCCCTTCAATCAGATGAAACTATGCTACATTATGAAAACCACATACAAAACCTCGCCACAGCTAAAGTACTTGACATGTCGATAGCCAATCCAAACAATCATTCTTGGAGAACCTGGAAATCTACGCATCAGAACCTATAGATAGAAGAACACTGCAACTTATAGAACTGGACTCAGGCACTTGCTCCTCGAAGAATTTGAATAAGAAATGACCCTGACATACTTTGATGGGGGCACTCACCCAATGACATCTTCACTCTCAAAGAATGATATGCTTTGCAGGAGGGATTTGAATTTCAACCAAAGGATCCCATCTGGACCACAGTCTAGAAATCAAAATTCTTGCCAAAAATCTCCACGTATCTCTGGCTACTCTTACAGAACAAGATCCTAACTTGGAACAATCTTTAAAAAAGAGGCTTTATTGGCCCTTCGATCTGTCAGTTATGCAATAAAAACGAGGAGACCATGGAACACCTCCTCAATAGTTGCACCACTAGTGTCGATATTTGGGATCATGCCACTTAGCATCTGCGGAGAACACATCAATATTAGGGTAGCATCATAGACACAATAAAAAATTGAGGATCAGGGCCCTACAAATGCCAAAATCTCAATAGGATCTGGTATCTCTTACTAGGCTTCATAGTATGGCAACTCTGGAAAGAATGTAACAGGAGAGTATTTCGCTCAAAGCCCTCCACCCCTGCCAGCCTTTGGTCCACCATCCTCTTGAACCTTCAAGAAACCCTCTAGCTCCATCCTTGGACCAAATAGGACCAACCATCTAACCCTGCAGAACTCCTAATTCTTAACTCCTAGGGCCTCACGCTCTCTTCCACCTTCTCCCCGCCACCCCCTCTTCCTCCCTCTTCCTTGTTGATCATCCCCTTGATCTGACCCCCCATCCCCACCCTGCTTCCATAAAATCAACTTCGAAGGAGCTTCAAAAGGAAATCCATGCCCCTCCGGGGCGAGAGCAGTAATAAGGGATAGTCTTGGAAGAATGCACAACATAACAATAGAAAACCTGGGCCATGATACCAACAACTTGGCGGAGATATGGGGCATGATCAGAGGAGTCCAACTAGCCCTAGACTACAACCTCACCTGCCTCATCATCGAAGGAGACTCAAAGGTCATAATCGAGCTAGCTTCCAAAATCATCAATGGAAGGAACCTGGAAAAGATCACCCCAAGCTGGCGTCTGTTGGGCCCCCTATACAACTTTCAATCATTACTCAGACCCTCTCTAACTATCACCACCTCTCACGTGAGAAGGGACACAAACTGAGTGGTAGATAGACTAGCTAATGCAGGGGTGGACCTCTCGCAACAAATCACCCTCACTACCCCTGGAAGGCCCCAAAGCTCAACAATTTGGACTCACTGCCAGGAGTTGGCTCAAAGGGACTATCCTCACCTAGATGGGGTGACACTTGGCAAGAGGAGGGGGATAGGTGGAAGGCACAGTTGGCGGGGGGATTCAATGCCCCAAGCCGCCACCCCCAAAGCAATTAACTGCACATGGTGTTCACCATAAGGGACATTAACTCAGTGCGGCTGCATGAGCTCTCGGAGAAGCGATCCAACCAGGCCACTGGTACTAGACACCTGAACCAGTCTCGTCAGCCTTCAATGGCGATGGGAGGGGCATCAATGGCTCCCAGCATCATTAAAAATGACCAAGGTGTGCATTCTTACCTGTTGTTTGCAATCTACCACCTCTGATCAGTGTCTCTCAGCCTCTTTACCGCCTCCTATGCAACCTCTGTAACTCCCCCGACCATAATCACCCTCACTCTCTGGTTCTCACCATGCCCTAGGATAGAGGCAAGCCTAGGCATTCCACCAGGAACAATAATGCCTATACCCATGACAACCGGCTCATAGCCTCTCAACGAGCCCTGATTGCCCATTTTAACCATTCCCATATACCCTCCAGGAACACTTAGTCCACCTTGTGCATTCCAAAAGTGGAAAACCCTCCTACCTTGCCCCAGACTCAAGCTCAGTCTCCCCTCTGCATTCCCAAAATGGAGACCCCGTCCCTCACTGAGCATTCTCCTCCACCACCGCAGCACTCATTGGCTATCCTCAACACAGTCAAAGAGGAGCACTTCCCTCTCTTCAGCATCCGGGCACGAAGTTGGATGACGTTGAACCACCTTCATCTCCATAACCAGGCCCGAGCCTGGTGAAAACGGAAGGGTTTCCCCCTAAGGCAAGCCTCCCAAGCCCTTCTACCTCGCATGACTTTCAACCTCGCTCATGGGATGGAGGTTGCATTGTGGAGGAGGAAATCCCCCCAAGTTGGCAACTGACAGGAGATGGGGAGAACCCCAGATGGGGAGAACCCAATTACGGTGGAAGATACAGGGAAGGACGGTGGTGGGGAAGGCTCGCACCACACCTATCATCTGGCAGCGGAGCATCTGGAGCTTCTCTTTGACATCCATCATCGGCAGGACGAGCAGGTGCATGGCTAAAGCACCATCCATCAACGACTGGATCTGTTGTTTGAATCTCTCTTAGACGCCCCACCACATGCACAATGCCCCACCTGCAAGCAGAAGTTTGTCATGGTCTACACCATCCATGGACATCCAGGTTCCCCAATGGCTTGACACGGCCCACCCCTATCTCTTGTTCTTGTCAATTACCATTTTCAGAATGAATAATAATTTTATTTTTATTCTTTTGTACAGTTTTGTAACCATCATAGTGATGGCGGCTCTGAATGAAGTCTGCCCTAGGCTAGTTAGTGGGAACAAAGTTCCTGTTGAAATTCTCAGCTTTTGCTCCAATTTTTGTAAACTGAAACTCTGCCATTATCGACATATCACCCCTTGGAGCCACTTGTTCTGGTTTCCCTTATGTGGTAGAACATGTGGCTTCCAAACAGTATACAGGTGTGCACACATGACGATATAATACAAGGATCTCTTTCTTTATTTACAAAAAAAAAACATCAAGTACTTCCCCTCATTTTGAGGTGGTATACGAGGTAAACTCTATAATATTCAGGGCACAAGGCTAGTCAACAACAAGGCTAAAAACCATTACAACAATATACTTGTTATGAGCTCAACATCTCACTTATGGGAATTAAACCCAAATGGGAAGGATAACAATCATTCCTTCCAAACACCCAAATTAAATCCAATTGATAAAGAAGTTGAATACTTATCTTATACATAAGTTTGATTGTATTTTGACTTATTCTTTTAAATTTTTATACCTTATAACTAGTTTTTAAAAAACTAATAAATAATATTTTATTTTTAAACAAAATACTTTTAATCATTATAACATTGAAAACGTATCATTTTTATATCTAACGAGCTTAAAATAACTATATTTTATTTGTAAATTCCTTCTCCTAAACATATAAAGAATGATACAAATTTACAAAATAATCATTATATATATAACTAATTATTATTTTTTATCTTAAAAATATTGATTCCCTAAAGAAATTCGAAGACATATCTTGAGTTATGTGACTTGTAATTGGCAGATGGCGACTCATGAAAACTATAAGGCATTTAGAGTGCATTTATTAAAACGAACATGAACAATTATGGCAAAGAATGTCAAAGTCTAATGAAAACATCCTTTCACATCTATAATTTTAGCATTGTGATTCGTGCAATTTTGATTGAGACGTAGGTGCAATTTTCACCAAGCCAAAGGGCCTTGTCAATGAAAGGCTAGGCTTAAAATAATAATGAAGTCAAAACAAGTGTAGAAAGAAAGCAAAAGAAGAAGGTTTCAAACAAAGACCCAAGATACAATAATGTCCATAGCAAGGGAACATGATACAAACAATGATAGAAATGAAAATCAGAGTCTATAGCAATCCATTAGTGTTGTAATCATCCTCGAAGACTACAATGACAACTCATAAAGATGCTAAAGCTACATTTTCCATTGGCACTTTTCATGAAACCTACGTACACTATAGATACTATTGCCTAACTTATTTGTTACAAAATAAACTTTAAATATTTACCCTCTCAAATTAATAAATCTAAAAATTGATAAGACGGTCTAGACAACTACATTTTCTATCATTATTTTTAACAAGATATGAAACCTATATGAAAGTCCACGTTCGCTACCTAACTTTTGAAATACAACCATTTTGAAGCTAGATTATCCCATAAATATGCCAAGTGAATTTCCTTTGCATAGAGTTTTAGTTTTATAGTATATAATAAGAATGGAAATTGAATATGCCATCATATGCTTTGAGTAAAAGGCTTGTGACAACATGGACTAAGGTTGTTGTATTCCATATAATGAAGAAAAAAAATCCAAACTATGCATTTTTTTGGATTTTTTTTTTTAAATTCTTAGTAATTTAAAGAATACCAGAATTCATTTAAAAATCGTGTGAATGGTTAACTTATATGAGCCTTAAAATCTAAAAAAAAATAATGGACAAGTGAGACATAGGTTTTCAAAAAAATAAATAGTTTTCACCATATATGAATTTCCAACATTATGACCTAATACTCTAAAATTACAACAAAAATTATAAGCTAAAGTTTTGAATTCAAAAACATCAATGTATAGATGCAAATAAAGTTCTAAGCATAAAAATATTTAAAATTCAACAATATATTAAACCCATTCCAATAACTCATGAGCACAAAAAATGATTTCCTTATACAACCTAAAATTTTATGAAAAACATGGAGAGCTATCTAGATAGAACAAAAAAACCCATAATATATGAGTAACATCAAGCTTGAA
>ML781675.1:333718-343853 GCA_009831015.1 Picea engelmannii
TGAAGGGATGAGAGAGTGCACAAAAGTGTGTGTACTTGGTCAGTCTATCAACAATCACCATGATGACACTCTTTCCTTCAGACTTTGGTAACCCTGTGATAAAATCCATGGAAACCTCCTCCCAACGTTGACTTGGGATGGATAATGGTTGTAAAAGACCTTGGGTCTTAATTGTTCCCACCTTATTTTTTTGGAAAACCAAACATTCTTCCACAAACCTTTGAACATTAGTTTTAAGGCCATCCCAAAAACAATCCTTCTTGACTCTATGGTAGGTTTTCAAAAATCCCGAGTGCCCTTCTAGTGGAGAGGTGTGCAATTCCAATAGTACATTTTGTTTGAGTTGGGAGTTCTTACATAAATATAAGTGATCTTTGTACCATAGTGAATCATTTTTCCATGTAAATGTATCTGATGCATCGGAATCCCGCTGCAACCTTTCAATGAGAGTCCACACTTTTTCGTCATTCTTCCATTCATCCCTTGCTTCTATTATCCAATCGGGTTGGGTGATCAAGATAGCATAGAGAAAGGCCTCAACATATTCATCCTTTCTTGAGAGTGCATCTGCAACAACATTTTTCTTCCCCTTTTTATAGACGATTTCAAAATCATAACCCAATATCTTGGTTACCCATTTTTTTCTGTTCTTCTGAAGATAGTCTTTGTTCCAAGAAGTATTTAAGACTATCATGATCTATTTTGACCTTGAAGTACCTACCTATTAGGTAAGGAAACCATTTCTTCAATGCATGTAGTATTTCCATCATTTCTTTCTCACAAATGGGTTTGTGTAAGTCCTTTCCCTTGAGTGATCGACTTTCAAAAGCCAGGGGCCTTCCTTCTTGCATTAGGAAAACACCAATTCCATTTCTTGAGGCATAACACCTAACACACAAAGTTGCGAAGCACCTGATGGTCAGGAAGGTGGTCACAGTCATGGTCACGGAAGGGATGGCATTTAGCCGGGAGGAGCTAGTTTCGGTTCTCATAGAGGTTGGACAGTGCTCAGGAGAGGACTCGCAGGTCTCGTACGACATACGCATTTGGAGAAAGGACCTGTGTAAGTGGGTTTGGAGTCTAACAGAGACCCAAAGAGTCAATTTGACTGACTTTCTTGATCGATCCTAGACCAAGAGGTCACGTAGCCCTTAGGAGAGAGGGGGGGTCTGCATCAAGGAGACAATGCTCAGGAGAGGACTCGCGAGTCTCATAGGACTTGTGCATTTGGAGAAACGACCTATGTAAGTGGGTTTGGAGTCTATCAGAGACCCAGAGAGTCAATCCGACTCAATTTATTGATCGATCCTAGACTGGGAGGTCACGCAACCCTTAGGAGAGAGGGGGGGTCTGCATCATTCCTTTACATAGTTCCATTTACAAAACATCTCAAGGGATAACAGAAACACTCATTAACATCTACCAAGGAGGAATCATTCCAAAAGTTCCATTTGAACACAATAAAGTAAACATTTAAATGTATAAAAAGTGTCTCGAATAAACTAAATAATTGAATCCAATATAAAGGTCCAACGTCTCCAATATAAAATCTAGATAGTCCTACAATTGAGTGTTGCATGAAAACGTAAGTATTCCATTTACTCCCTTAAATAAGAGGGCAATTTATGTAGGACATACTTAAACCAACATATTCGAAATCTCATTTGAGTAGCAATATCATAATTTAGTTTCACGCAATGTAATTCAATGTCCATTGTTCAACATTTTTCTACACCAACAAGGTTTGAAATGTGGCATGGATTAATAATAGAATACATGAATGGTGATAAGAATTTGAGTACTCTTTTTAGGTTACAAAGCCTAAGGATAATCATCGAGTACTTCCTAAACAATCATTGCCAACATTATGAGTCAATCGTAACAGGAGAAAGAAAATGCTCTGCAACTAGAGTTTCATGCTCTCTCGAATCCTCCGTCTTCTCATCCAAACACCTATGCAAACCTCTAATGCACTCTTCTCTGAAGCTCTGACCGGAACATAAAAATGACCACTGAAGAGGGGGCGGAATCCCCCTCATACCGTAATATTGCAACGAACGACCCACAAAACGCTCATGCGCGCAGACCATCATTCGAACTGCCACAACATCTACGAGAATAATTCTTGCAGTATGGAATGAATGGAAGAAAAGGAACGAACATGGATGCAGAGACCTCGCATTCAAAAGCAGTGCGTGCATGGCTAAATGGAATGTGCATTCCGCAGACTCCAACAACATCGTGATACATTATAAAAAGCAATAGAATAGGAGAGCATACCCAGTTCATGAGGGACCATGCCCTCATGGGAAGGTTCCTAGGCCTTTGGCCCTCGAAAAGAGACCTGGCTTGCTAGATCAAAACCTGGTGGAGACCTAAGGGCAACTACGAACTCCAGCTGAGCTCTAATGGATTCTTCACAATTATATTCTACAATCTAGAGGACAAAGACCGTGTATTCAAAGGACGACCCTACTTCTACAACTCGATTGGCTTATATCTGCGATTCTGGACTGAACGCTTTTCCCTGGAGAAGAGAACTTCACCTATGCCCTGGTATGGATTCGTCTCTATTCCCTACCTCAAAAATTTTGGGTAGAATAAATCTTATCATGCATAGGTAATACTCTAGGAAAACATGTCAAGTCCGCAGAATCCACTAAGCACAGCAAGTACACCTCCTATGCCAGAATCTGTGTCTATATGGACATATCCAAGGCCCTCCTAGGCTCGATAACCCTGGAATACCAAGATGAGGAGTGGGAACAGACAATAGATTACGATCACGTACCATTCAGGTGTAGAAAATGCCCTGAGCATGGACATCTCTTCAGATATTTCCCCCTCAATGCACCCCCCAAGACAACCGAAGAATAAAATCCAAAGGATGGCTTCACGTAGGTGCAAAATCACAAAAAGAAAATGCAGAGAAAGCCAATAGCCAACAAAATTCAGAAACACCACAACACTAACTCCTTTGAAGCCCTTTCAAAAATTCCAGTGACAAATGAGGTGGAAAACCCCCATAAAGCAATAGGAGCAGATGGGACCAACGATAAGGAAAGTCGGAAACCAAGGGAGGCCCCAACCCAGAAAACCTTGAGCTACCCCCCAGAATCAGGCAGAGCAGGAGATAAGGAGGAAGACATGGTCATGGCAATGAATGAACCTGACCTAGTAGGAATATACCTTGACAAAATTGAAGAAGCTCTCAACAAGAAAGATCTACAAACCCTACCTGAAGACCAACTATGAAAACTTCACAAAGTCTTTATGGACTCATCAGTAGGAGAAACCTTACGAGTGGGCATAAGAGGATATCCTAACCCAAATCAGAGAAGAAACACAAAGGAGAACAAAAGGAGGGGCAGGAAAACAACACAACAACTCATCAAGGAAGTTGGCAACTATATGATCAACTCATGACAGATATAGAAGCTCTCGGAGAGCTCCTTCTCCCACCCACCAAATTGTTAAATCATGAAATTCATCATTTGGAACATCAGGGACCTCAATAGAATATCCAAGCAAAGGATCCTCTGCAATTGCATCAAAACGGAATACCCAGATATCCTCCTCCTCCAAGAAACAAAATGCGTGGGCCAGACCACAGAAGAGATGTTCAGAATATGATGGCGCAACTAAAAATTGTACCACACAAACTCGAAAGGCCTGGCAAGTGGCCTAACCATCCTCTGGAACCCAAACTCGATCATTCTCAACCAAGGCCTCTCAACACCGGGCTCCCTCACATCCCATTATCGATCAATTGGCTTGGATAAAGATGGATGGATCACCAATGCATATGGACCACAGATCATCTAGGAAAAAGAACTTTTCCTTTAGAACTTAGCTTACCTCAACTCCATAGCCAAAAACTAGAGATGGATAGTGGGCGGAGACTCCAACATGATCCTCACTCTGGAGGAAAAAGGAGGTGGGAAGAAAATAATGGAACAAGATAGCATAAAATTTCAGGAATTTCAGGATCTTCACAAATTGGTAGACATAGAAAATGGCAATGGAACCTTCACTTGGATTAACAAGCGAACAAGACCCCAAAAAATCATTTGCAGGCATGATCACTTTCTTCTCTCAAAGACCCTTATCTTGGAAGGCCCACTAATCGAGTCCAACATTCTTCCAAAACCAGGCTGAGATCATTTTCCTGTTCATCTATGGGTCGACACTATTGCCTCCCGCAAGCTCAAACCCTTCAGATTTGAAAATTTCTGGATTTCACATCCAGACTTCCAAAACTTGGCTTGTCATTGGTGGGACACGATAGAGATTCATCAGGGAACCAAGATGTACTGCTTCTAGTAGAAACTCAAATATTTTAAGAAGTAAGTGAAAAAGTGGAACAAACAAGTCTTTGGAAACATCTTCCAAGAGAGAAAAATCTTGGAACAAAAACTTGAAGCCCTTCAAAAAATGACCATCCAAACCAGATACACCCCAAATCAACAACAGGAGGAGAAAAAAATTGGACAAAAATTGGAAGAAAGATTAAAACAAGAAGAAATTCTCTGGAGACAAAAATCCAAAATTCAATGGCTAAAAGAAGGGGAAAAAAACAAAAAATTATTCCACCCCTCTATGATCCACAAACGCTTCATCAACCGCATAACCAAGCTATAAAATGCTCAAGGCATCACCCTACTCACTCATCAGGATATCACTCAAGAGCTCACTGAGTACTACCAGGACCTCCTCTCAGAAGCACCAGTGAACCGTGCTGAGGCAATTGGGAGAGTGACAGCCAACATCTTGACACTCATTACTCAAGAGAAAAATGAAGCCCTCATGACCCCCATAAGTCAAGATGAAGTGGATCAGGCCATACAGGAGCTATCCATGGGTAAGACTCCAGGGCCCAATGGCTTCACAATGAAATTCTTTCACTCATGTTGGCCCATGCTAAGAGAAGAAGTCTGGCAACCGGTGGAGGAATCACGTAGCTCTGGCAAAGTCCTCCTAACCCTTAACGCCACCTTCCTCACCCTGATACCCAAAGAATAAAGGGTCACCAACCCAAAAAATTTCAGACCCATAGTACTTTGCAATGTGATCTACAAAATCATCTCGAAAGTAATATCTCTCAGACTTAAGCCAATCCTCACCTTCATCATCTCAAAGGAGTTAGGCTATGTTGAGGGAAGACAAATAATGGACAACGTCATTCTAGTTCATGAGCTCATTCATTCACTCAAACAAAAACGTATGCTAGGTATGCTTCTCAAGATTAACCTCTCCAAAGCCTTTGGCAAACTAAGTTGACATTATATAAAAGAGGTCCTAACAACTTTTGGCTTCTGCACCAACTGGATTGATTGGATTTTGAACCTCATATCCTCTACCTTTTTCTTATTCCTTGTTAATGGAACCCCCTCCCAACCCTTTTCCCCATCGCGAGGAATAATGCAAGGGGACCCTCTCTCCCCCTTTCTCTTTGTAATAATGGTAGAAGGTATGGGATGGTTCATAAAAGACTCCATAGAAAATGGATCTCTACAAGGCCTCCCTCTTCATGAGATTCAACTTGCGGCCTCCCACAGTCAATTGATAGATGACATTATGCTTATGAACACCCCCATGGTGAAAGAAGCCAACAAGCTCAAATCCATCCTCTCAGACTTCAGTGAAGCCACTGGCACCTCCTTCAACCTAGAAAAATCATAGATTTTTTTCAACACCACCAAAGTCGTCCAACAACATGTCTCTCAGCTACTCTCCATCCTATTCTACTCACTACCAACTCACTACTTAGGCCTCCCCTTGTCAGATTCGGCAGCCCGCAACCTTTCGTCGAACTCTCTCCTGCTCTCCATCTCTAACTGACTCAGCAACTAGACCTTTCTCTCACTCAATCTCCCAGCCAGAATCACCCTCCTCAAATTAGTTCTCCAAGCCATACCCGCCTATCTTTTTTCTACTCTTGCTGCCCCTCAATAAATCATAAAGAAAATTTGTAATCTTTAGAGAAACTTCCTTTGGCATGGCCATAACCTAGACAGGAAATGGGCCCTAGTCAGCTAGGAAAAATTCTGCAAACCCAAATCCCTGGGAGGTCTTAGCCTCCGAGACCCCGACAAACTCAACAACACTATGGGAGCAAAGATTTGGTGGAGATGGATCAAAACTCCAACAGAAATATGGGCTCATCTTTGGAAACACAAATATGCACCAAACATCCCACAATCACACTAGATCCGACTGCAAGACAAACTTCAAGGCTCCAACATCTGGAATGCTTCCTGGCAGAATAGACCACTTATCCAGGAGCATGCCTTTTGGGAAATCAACAATGGTCAAACTTCTAGGTTCTTGACTAACTCTTGGAAACAGCTGCCACCCCTTCAATCAGATGAAAATATGCTACATTATGAAAACCACATACAAAACCTCGCCACAGCTAAAGTACTTGACATGTGGATAGCCAATCCAAACAATCATTCTTGGAGAACCTGGAAATCCACGCATCAGAACCTATAGATAGCATAACACTGCAACTTGTAGAACTGGACTCAGGCACTCGCTCCTCGAAGAATTTGAATAAGAAATGACCCTGACATACTTTGATGGGGGCACTCAACCAATGACAGCTTCACTCTCAAAGAATGATATGCTTTGCAAGAGGGATTTAAATTTCAACCAAAGGATCCCATCTAGACCGTAGTCTAGAAATCAAAATTCTTGCCAAAAATCTCCACGTATCTCTAGCTACTCTTACAGAACAATATCCTAACTTGGAACAATCTTTAAAAAAGAGGCTTTATTGGCCCTTCGATCTGTCAGTTATGCAATAAAAACGAGGAGACCATGGAACACCTCCTCAATAGCTGCACCACTAGTGTCGATATTTGGGATCATGCCACTTAGCATCTGCGGAGAACAGATCAATATTAGGGTAGCATCATAGACACAATAAAAAATTGGGGATCAGGGCCCTACAAATGCCAAATTCTCAATAGGATCTGGTATCTCTTACTAGGCTTCATAGTATGGCAACTCTGGAAAGAATGTAACAGGAGAGTATTTCACTCAAAGCCCTCCACCCCTGCCAGCCTTTGGTCCACCATCCTCTTGAACCTTCAAGAAACCCTCTAGCTCCATCCTTGGACCAAATAGGACCAACCATCTAACCCTGCAAAACTCCTAATTCTTAACTCCTAGGGCCTCACGCTCTCTTCCACCTTCTCCCCGCCACCCCCTCTTCCTCCCTCTTCCTTGTTGATCATCCCCTTGATCTGACCCCCCCCCCACCCTGCTTCCATAAAATCAACTTCGACGGAGCTTCAAAAGGAAATCCATGCCCCTCCGGGGCGGGAGTAGTAATAAGGGATAGTCTTGGAAGAATGCACAACATAACAGTAGAAAACCTGGGCCATGATACCAACAACTTGGCGGAGATATGGGGCATGATCAGAGGAGTCAAACTAGCCCTAGACTACAACCTCACCTGCCTCATCATCGAAGGAGACTCAAAGGTCATAATCGAGCTAGCTTCCAAAATCATCAATGGAAGGAACCTGGAAAAGATCACCCCAAGATGGCGTCTGTTGGGCCCCCTATACAACTTTCAATCATTACTCAGACCCTCTCTAACTATCACCACCTCTCATGTGAGAAGGGACAGAAACTGAGTGGTAGATAGACTAGCTAATGCAGGGGTGGACCTCTCGCAACAAATCACCCTCACTACCCCTGGAAGGCCCAAAACCTCAACAATTTGGACTCACTGCCAGGAGCTGGCTCAAAGGGACTATCCTCACCTGGATGGGGTGACACTTGGCAAGAGGAGGGGGACAGGTGGAAGGCACAGTTGGCGGGGCGATTCAATGCCCCAAGCCGCCACCCCCGAAGCAATTAACTGCACATGGTGTTCACCATAAGGGTTATTAACTCAGTGCGGCTGCATGAGCTCTCGAAGAAGCGATCCAACCAGGCCACTGGTACTAGACACCTGAACCAGTCTCGTAAACCTTCAATGGTGATGGGAGGGGCATCAATGGCTCCCAGCATCATTAAAAATGACCAAGGTGTGCATTCTTACCTGTTGTTTGCAATCTACCACCTCTGCTCAGTGCCTCTCAGCCTCTTTACCTGCCTCCTATGCAACCTCTGTAACTCCCCCGACCATAATCACCCTCACTCTCTAGTTCTCACCATGCCCTAGGTAGAGGCAAGCCTAGGCATTCCACCAGGAACAATAATGCCTATACCCATGACAACCGGCTCATAGCCTCTCAACGAGCCTTGATTGCCCATTTTAACCATTCCCATATACCCTCCAGCAACACTTAGTCCACCTTGTGCATTCCAAAAGTGGAAAACCCTCCTACCTTGCCCCAGACTCAAGCTCAGTCTCCCCTCTGCATTCCCAAAATGGAGACCCCGTCCCTCATTGAGCATTCTCCTCCACCACCGCAGCACTCACTGGCTATCCTCAACACAGTCAAAGAGGAGCACTTCCCTCTCTTCAGCATCCGGGCACGAAGTTGGATGACGTTGAACCACCTTCATCTCCATAACCAGGCCCGAGCCTGGTGAAAACGGAAGGGTTTCCCCCTAAGGAAATCCTCCCAAGCCCTTCTACCTCCCATGACTTTCAACCTCGCTCGTGGGATGGAGGTTGCATTGTGGAGGAGGAAATCCCCCCAAGTTGGCAACTGACAGGAGATGGGGAGAACCCAATTACAGTGGAAGATACAGGCAAGGACGGTGGTGGGGAAGGCTCGCACCACACCTATCATCTGGAAGCAGAGCATCTGGAGCTTCTCTTTAACATCCAGCATCAGCAGGACGAGCAGGTGCATGGCTAAAGGACCATCCATCAACGACTGGATCTGTTGTTTGAATCTCTCTCAGACGCCCCACCACATGCACAATGCCCCACCTGCAAGCAGAAGTTTGTCATGGTCTACACCATCCATGGACATCCAGGTTCCCCAATGGCTTGACGCAGCCCACCCCTATCTCTTGTTCTTGTCAATTACCATTTTCAGAATGAATAATAATTTTATTTTTATTCTTTTGTACAGTTTTGTAACCATCATAGTGATGGCGGCTTTGAATGAAGTCTGCCCTAGGCTAGTTTCTAGGCTAGGTCAAAACAAGCGTAGAAAGAAAGCAAAAGAAGAAGGTTTCAAACAAAGACCCAAGATACAATAATGTCCATAGCAAGGGAACATGATACAAACAATGATAGAAATGAAAATCAGAGTCTATAGCAATCCATTAGTGTTGTAATCATCCTCGAAGACTACAATGACAACTCATAAAGATGCTAAAGCTACATTTTCCATTGGCACTTTTCATGAAACCTACGTACACTATAGATACTATTGCCTAACTTATTTGTTACAAAATAAACTTTAAATATTTACCCTCTCAAATTAATAAATCTAAAAATTGATAAGACGGTCTAGACAACTACATTTTCTATCATTATTTTTAACAAGATATGAAACCTATATGAAAGTCCACGTTCGCTACCTAACTTTTGAAATACAACCATTTTGAAGCTAGATTATCCCATAAATATGCCAAGTGAATTTCCTTTGCATAGAGTTTTAGTTTTATAGTATATAATAAGAATGGAAATTGAATATGCCATCATATGCTTTGAGTAAAAGGCTTGTGACAACATGGACTAAGGTTGTTGTATTCCATATAATGAAGAAAAAAAATCCAAACTATGCATTTTTTTGGATTTTTTTTTTTAAATTCTTAGTAATTTAAAGAATACCAGAATTCATTTAAAAATCGTGTGAATGGTTAACTTATATGAGCCTTAAAATCTAAAAAAAAATAATGGACAAGTGAGACATAGGTTTTCAAAAAAATAAATAGTTTTCACCATATATGAATTTCCAACATTATGACCTAATACTCTAAAATTACAACAAAAATTATAAGCTAAAGTTTTGAATTCAAAAACATCAATGTATAGATGCAAATAAAGTTCTAAGCATAAAAATATTTAAAATTCAACAATATATTAAACCCATTCCAATAACTCATGAGCACAAAAAATGATTTCCTTATACAACCTAAAATTTTATGAAAAACATGGAGAGCTATCTAGATAGAACAAAAAAACCCATAATATATGAGTAACATCAAGCTTGAA
>ML781675.1:391849-404725 GCA_009831015.1 Picea engelmannii
TTGTCACATGACAAGGTTGGTTCATGTTCCACACATTATGGAAAGAAATTTTTCTCCGTGTTTTTGAAGAAAATATAAAAAAGTGTTTCATTTGTCACAAAGATAGGAATTTTGAACTCATTTGATTTATTACATAGAAACAAAATTAGAATCATACTTGTTCTAAAAAGATTGATAAAAAATCATCTTTAACTTTATAGATGATGATTTTTAGTTGTTATAAATAAGTGTCCTACCCATACAAAACTTTTATTAAATTCCACATAGACAAACACATATAAAACTTTTATTAAAACCCCTTATTAAAAACAATAAATCCCACACACTCATTAAACCATATTTTCTAATCCTTAAAATAAATAGATGTCTTATAACACTCTTTGTAAAAAATGGTTGATATATGCCGATCGATGCCAATTTTTCACTTTTTTTTAATTAATGGCACCGATCGGCGTATATCAACCACTTTTTACATAAAAGTGGTTGTTGCTAGTTGACAGTCGGCATGCATCGCCACAACCATGAACATATTTTAATACAATTTAAATGTAATATTTAAATATTATTTAGTAATTACTTATTTATTATTTAAAATAAAATAATTAAAAATTTAGTTAATATTCATATAAAATTAAATAATTTGATAATAATACTTAAATAATAATTTAATTAATTTATAATTACTTAGAAACAACCACTTTTAATTAATTTAATTTAATAATAATTACAATGGTTGATATACGCCACTTTTAATAAAAATAATAATTATAATGGTTAATTTAATAAAAATTTAATACTTAAATAATAATTTAACTAATTTATAATTACTTAGCAACAACCATTTTATAAATTAATTTATAATATATAAATGTATTTTTTCCATTATTATTATATTATTTTAATAATGCATTTATTTTTTATTAATTTTTTTATTTCTCTATATTATTTTCTAATTTATAAATAGTTTTTATTTAATTTTAATTTTGTTATCTATAATCAATTGAGAATTAATAATTTAATTATTATTAATTAATAAGTATTATTATATAATTTTTAATTAATTAATTTTTTATAATTAAATAATCAATTTCTAATAATTTATTTATTGTTTAATATTTTTATAAAGAAATAATAATTTATTATTATTTCATAATTAAATTATTATTTATTGTGACGAACGTTTCCCATCGTCACAATGTGACAAGAAAGTATCACTGATGAAGGTGGACACTTTGAAGAATGTTGCAAATTCATTTACAAAATCTGTGAGCACTGAGAAGTTCTCTTGGTGTAGAGGATCCCGGGGGTTCGGGGGCAGCACCCCTGAAATATTTTTTTTTTCGGGCCGACATATTTTGGGGACGACATATTACCGGGATGACATATTTCCGGGACCACATGATATTAGGTGGTTTTTCGGCACATGGTTTTTTGCCGATGGTTTTCTATTTCCGGTTAAGAAATTAGTGTTTTGGACTAATCCAGGTCATTGGGTTAGGGTTTTGGATGCCGCTGGCTCCTATATGTATATTGTATTGTAAACAATGTAACCCAATGTATGAATATAATATATGCTGGTTTTCCAGGTTTGGGTTTCTAGGTGAAAAATCTATGTGTAATGTTTGTATTTGCCATTGTATCTTTTCTGTTCTTTTCTGAATATCAGTTTGCAGTAGATATTGTACAAGGTTAGAATTTATAAACTCCCCATGGTTTTCACCATAAGGGACATTAACTCAGTGTGGCTACAGGAGCTCTTGGAGGAGCGATCCAGCCAGGCCACTGGTACTAGATGCCTGAACCAGTCTCGTCATCCTTCAATGGCAATGGGAGGGGCATCAATGGCTCCCAATGTCATTAAAAATGACCAAGGCGCACATTCTTACCTGTTTTTTTCAAGCTACCACCTCTGATTAGTGATTCGCAGCCTCTTTACCTACCTCTTGTGCGACCTCTGTAACTCCCCCGACCATAATTTCCCTCACTCTATGGTTCTCACCATGCCCCGGGATAGAGGCAAGCCAAGGCGTTCCACCTGGACCAAGAACTCCTATACCCATGACAACCATCTCATAGCCTCTCAGCGAGCCCTGATTGCCCATTTTAGCCATTCCCATAGACCATCTAGCAGCACTCAGTCCACCCTGCGCATTCCAAACGTGGAAATCCTGCCTACCTTGCCCCAGAATCAAGCTTAGTCTCTCATCTGCATTCCCAAAATGGAGACCCGGTCCCTCACTGAGCATTCTCCTCTACCACCCCAACATTCACCGACTATCCTCAACACAGTCAAAGAGGAGGCACTTCCCTCTCTTCAGCATCCAAGCTCGAAGTTGGATAATGTTGAGCCATCTTCAGCTCCAAAACTAGGCCCAAGCCTGGTGAAAACGGAAGGGTATCCCCCTAAGGCAAGCCTCCCAAGCCCTTCTACCTCCCATGACTTTCAACCTCGCTCATGGGATGGAGGTTGCATTGTGGAGGAGAAAATCCCCCCAAGTTCGCAACTGACAGGAGATGGGGAGAACCCAATTACAGTGGAAGGTATAGGCAAGGATGGTGGTGGGGAGGGCTCGTACCACACCTATCATCTGGCAGCAGAGCATCTGGAGCTTCTCTTTAACATCCGACAGTGGGAGGACGAACAGGTGCATGGCCAAGGGATAATCCATCAGCGACTGGATATGTTGCTCGAATCGCTCTCATATGCCCCACCACATGCACAATGCCCCACCTGTAAGAAAAATTTTGCCCTGGTCTACACCGTCCATGTACATCCAAGTTCCCCAAAGGCTTGATGCGACCCACGCCTATCTTCGATTCTTGTCAATTACCATTTTCAGAATGAATAGCAATTTTCTTTTTACTCTTTTGTACAGTTTTGTAACCATCATAGTAATGGTAGATCTGAATGAAGTCTTCCCTAGGCTAGTTAGTGGGAACAAAGTTCTTGTTGAAATTCTCATCTTTTGCTCCAATTTTTGTAAACTGAAACTCTACCATTATCGACATATCTCTGCTTGTAGCCATCTATTTTGGTTTCCCTTATGTGGCGGAACATGTGGCTGCCAAATGGTATACAAGTATACACACATGATGATATAATACAAGGATCTCTTTCTTTATTTACGAAAAAAAAAACATCGAGTACTTCCTCTCATTTTGAGGGTGGTATATGAGGTAAACCCTATAATATAAGTCAACAACAAGGCTAAAAGCCATTACAACAATATACTTGTTATGAGCTCAACATCTCACTTGTGGGATTTAAACCCAAATGAGGAGGATAACAATCATTCCTCCCAAACACCCAAATTAAATCCAATTGATAATGAAGTTGAATATTTATTTTACACATAAGTTTAATTGTTTTTTTACTTATTTTTTTTAACTTTTTATACCTTATAATTAGTTTTTAAAAAACTAATAAATAATATTTTATTTTTAAACAAAATACTTTTAATCATTATAACATTGAAAACAAATCATTTTTATATCTAATAAGCTTAAAATAACTATATTTTATTTGTAAATTCCTTCTCCTAAACATATAAAGAATGATACAAATTTACAAAATAATCATTATATATAAAACTAATTATTATTTTTTATCTTAAAAATATTGATTCCCTAAAGAAATTAGAARACATATCTTGATTTRTGTGACTTGTAATTGGCAGATGGCGACTCABGAAAACTRTASGGCATTTRGAACTTAGGTATCAAATTAAGWGTGYRTTTATTAAAACGAACATGAACAATTATGGCAAAGAATGTCAAAGTCCAATGAAAACATCCTTTCACATCTATAATTTTAGCATTGTGATTCATGCAATTTTGATTGAGACGTAGGTGCAATTTTCACCAAGCCAAAGGTCCTTGTCAATGAAAGGCTAAGTTTAAAATAATAATGATGCAGGAGCATTCACACCTCATCAAGCAAGCCAACGCGTGAAGAAAGATAAGACAACTGGATGGCGCCAACACCAAAATTTTGAATCACCTTGATATCTGTTGTTCCGCCATTTTAATGAAAGCATTCATAATAGAGCACACTTGTACATTGTAATGGACCTTGAGCAGATAAGCTCTCGTCCTTAGGTAGCAGAGGCACTTATTAGATTTAGTGCAGGTAGATAAGATTTAGTGCAGGTAGATAAGATAATTAAGTCCATATTAGACAGTTTTGCTTTCAAGAGGGAAAACGGAGTATAGACACTCTCCTTGGGATCATTGTATCACTAGCATACATATTATTTGGCATTAGCATTCAGGAGCAAGGAGAGAGCAAATCAGAGAACTGGTGAAGAATCCCCATGTACAGATATTGAATTAATAGGAAAGCTTTGATTCAATTCCATGGCTGTGATTGTTCTCTGTGTGTTGTTGATATTATGTTGTTGCACAATCGCTTATTTTTATTCCGTCATTGTATATGCTGTGTATGTGATTTCATGGCAGATTAGAAACCTAGGTGAGAGGCAAGAATGAGTTTCAATTGTTTCTCTGCTTTGAGCCAGGAGATTCCTGCATAGAGTGCAGTTGAATCCCTCGGCATAGAGTGCATGAGGGGCTCTATAGTTGAACTCTTACTCTCATTTACCGGAATCGTGTTGGGTTATTCGAACCGTGCAGGTGAAGAGCAGGTTGACTTGAAGTCTTAGTGGCGAGCCTGGGAAAAGAAAGATAGGAAAGTCTCGATTCAATTCCATGGATGTGTTTATTCTCTGTGTGTTGTTGGCCTTATGCCTTTGCATATTTGCTTTTTGTTACGTACTTCTTTCATATGCTGCGTATGTAATTTTATGGAAGAATTGAAATCTGAATGTCCGAGTGAATGAATTTGAATTGTTCCTCTAAGTGAACCAGAGAATTCCTGCAAGGGTGCAATTGTATTTGCCCGCAAGGAATGCATGACTGCAGGGTTGCTTGGAGGAAGCTTTTATCCTCATTTCAGGAATCACAGGTTGGTGAGCCACCTTGTGAAGAGATACTCCTGGTTTGAATTTACAACTAGGAGGAAGGGGACGGAGAAGTCACCGGTCACGAAGAAAGTTCGAAGGTCGGGGAAAGCAGAAATGTCATTAGAAATCCCGTGGGCCTAACTTGACTCGTGGATTGACTGTGTCAGGAGCTCGCGAGGTAAGGCCCCTAATTAGCATCAAGAAGGTGGCGAGATAGCGAGGCGCGGAGTGAAGAGGAACTTTATAGATCGTGGGATCCACGGGGTGGTTACGTGGCAAGTGATCTCGGGATATCGGGTCTCGGGAGTTGGAGGCCAAGCAATTTGACTCGCAAGGTGTGAGGCCGCGAGAAGACAAGGTAGAGATACTCGGGTATCGGTGACTCGGGCCTCGGGAGTTGAGGCATTTAATCTTTGAATTTGCGAGAGGCGAGGTCGTGGGGAAGCGAGGTCGCGAGATCGACATCTCGGATCCCGGAAGTTTGAAATCCGAGGCCTTAGCACTCCAATTGGCGAAAAGCAATAAAGCAAATATCTCGATAAGCGAGGGGAAAGTCAGCGTTGACTTACCTCGGGTCTCGGGGGTCCGAAGGGACAATCATCCGACCATTGAAGTAGCGAGAGTTGAGGTTCCGATCTCTCCTATTAAATCACCACGGGAGTAGCGTGGAAAGAGCTGTGGGTTACAGACTTCCAATAAGGAAGTAGAAGGGTCTTAGAACTCTTCAGGTCGAGAGAAAGAAGGTCCTGGTGTAGGCAATCATGCCTCGTGGGAGGCGGGTTGCATCAGAATGGTATCAGAGCGGGAGTTGGAGTTCTCTTTGTTTGGGTAACAGAGAGAAGCAGAGACATAATTCCGCCAAGGAGGGAGAGACAGTAACCTGATCGTGAGGATAGGGATGCCTGAAGAAGAGGAAGGCCAGCAGGAAATGCTGAGATGGAGCGCCAGGTAAGAGATCTCCGAGCTAGGCTCGAGGAGATGGAAATTGCGTAGAGACGCAGAGCTGGTGCAGTGGAGTTCAGCGATTTCGAAGTGGAAGCATAAGTTGGACATGATGCAGAAGAGGTCACAGCAGAAGATGCCTCGACAGAGAGGTTGATCAGAGCCATTTCGAGGATGAGCTCAAAGATGAAGATAGACATTCCCATCTATGAGGGAAGTCTGAATGCAAAAGAGTTGTTGGATTGGATCCGAGCACTCGACACCTACTTTGATTATGAAGATATTGAAGAGGACAAGAAAGTGAGGCATGTTGTTACCAAGCTGAAAGGACATGCAGCCTTATGGTGGGATGAGCCGCAGGCAGACAGACACAGCAAAGGCAAACAGAAAATCAAAAGCTGGGATCGGATGATCGCTAAGATGAAATCGAAGTTCATCCCTAGATATTATCAGATCACTCTGTTTAGGCGCATGCAGAACCTGAGACAGAAGATGATGACGGTGAAAGAGTACACCGAGGAATTCTACAGGCTCAAAATTCAAGCTGGTCATCGGGAGAGTGATGACGAAAAGGTGGCGAGATACCTGAATGGTCTCAGGTATGAAATTCAAGATGAGCTGAGCATGGTTACCATCCGCACAATTGAGGATGCATACCATATGGCTCTAAAAGCCGAAGAGAAGTTGAGCCGCAAGCAGGGACAGTGAGGGCGAGGCAGAAGCCAGCCAAGAGGCAAAGCAGCTGCCCAAGAGAAAACTCAAAAGCCCAAGGAGGATTGGAGAAGACCTCAGGGAAAGGATGAAAGAGGTGGAACCTCATAGCAGAGGCAGCAAAATGCTGAGCCGAGGAGGCAGCTATAAGATCAGCAAGGGGGATATGCTGATGCGAATACATTTCCTCGTACCTGAGGTAGAGGCAGAGGTCGAGGAGGAATTATCACATGTTTTACGTGTGGAAAAGATGAACATAAATCCGTTGACTGTCCAGACAGAAAAATGGACAGAGGAAAAGCTCACGTCGCTGAGGCGCAGAGGCGTGACGTCGAGGGTGAAGATGCGGACAATGGAAGATCACTAGGGATGCATAAGATCCTTTTGGCACCCGATAAAGAGGTGGAAAGAGCCGTGCAAAGGAGCAGACTATTTAGGACAGCTTGCACAGTCAAAGACAAAAAATGCAAAGTCATAGTTGACAGTGGGAGCATTGACAATCTCATTTCAACCGAGATGGTGGAGAAATTGGAGCTAACAACAACTAAGCACCTGAGTCCATATAAAGTCTCGTGGTTACAGAAAGGGCACCGAGTAAGTGTTACTAAACAATGCTTAGTTAAATTTAAAATTGGGAATTATCATGATGAGATTCGGTGCGATGTTATTCCCATGGACGTGTGCCATATGCTGCTGGGTAGACCATGGAAGTATGATAGGAATGTTGTTCATGATGGGAGAATGAACACATACACCTTAGAGAAGGATGGAAGAATCCATAAACTGCTACCAATAAAAGATAAGGAGGTGAATCCGGAGGTTAGCAGCACAATACTTCTCATGAGTGGGAAAGAGCTTCTCACAGAGATGGAGAAGAATGAGGATCCACAATTCTTTATTGTCAGGAAGCCAAGAATTGTCCTGACAAGCACAAGAGTGGACGACTTGCCAGAGGAGATTCAGCAACTGCTAGGAGATTTCATTGATATCATCGTGGACGAACTACCTCGTTCGTTGCCATCGATGCGGAGTGTGAGTCATCACATTGACCTCATACCTAGAGAAAGTTTACCGAATAAGGCAGTGTATAGGTTGACACCTCAGGAGAACGAGGAAGTCAAAAGGCAGGTACAAGACTTGCTAGATAAAGGACTGGTCAGAGAGAGTCTGAGTCCATGTGTTGTGCCAACAGTACTGAGCCCAAAGAAGGATGGAGGCTGGAGAATGTGTACAGAATCCAGGACGATCAATAAGATCACCATTAGGTACAGGTTTCCACTGCCGAGAATGGACGACTTGATGGACTGCCTAAGTGGGGCGAATTATTTTTCAAAGATTGATCTCAAGAGCGGATATCATCAGATTCGGATGAGAGAGGGAGATGAATGGAAAACAACATTCAAGACAAACGAGGGTTTGTACGAATGGTTGGTCATGCCGTTTGTCTTGACAAATGCGTCGAGCACTTTTATGAGGCTAATTAATGAAGTCCTGCGAGAATTCATTGGCAAATTTGTTGTTGTATATCTGGATGATATTTTAATTTTCAGTAAGACCAAGGCTGAGCACTTGAGGCATTTAGCCATTGTGATGAGAAGGCTACAGCAGGAGAAGCTGCTGATCAATTTAAAGAAATGCTCATTTATGCAGACAGAACTCATTTACTTGGGTTTTGTAATATCGGCGAATGAATTAAATATGGATCATGAGAAGGTTGAAGTAATCAGGAATTGGCCATCGCCGAGAAATGTTTTTGAGGTAAGGAGTTTTCATGGACTCGCTAGTTTCTATAGAAAATTCATTCAGAATTTTAGTGGAATTAGCACCGCAATGATGGACACTGTGAGAAAACGGAATAAATTTTTTCAATGGACAGTCGAGGCTGAAAGGAGCTTCAATCTGTTGAAGCGTAAGATCACAGAGCAGCCAATTCTGGTGCTGCCTGATTTTCAGAAAACATTCCAGGTGAAGTGTGATGCGAGTGGATATGCGGTTGGAGGGGTCTTGAGTCAGGATGAAAGACTTGTTGCATATTACAGCGAGAAGCTGGATGATGAAAAGCTGAAGTACTCCACGTACGATAAGGAATTCTATGCCATTATACAGGCATTGAAAAAGTGGAGGCATTATCTCATACCCAAGGAATTTGTGTTGTACAGTGATAACCATGCACTGCAATTTGTGAGTCAGCAGGAGAAGCTGGATCAGAAGCATGCGAAGTAGGTGGAATACATGCAGAATTTTACATTTTTCATCAAACACATTTCGGGGACTGTTAACAAAGTGGTAGATTCCTTGAGCCGAAAATTCTTGTTGTTGCAGGAGTTTAGAGTAAAGACTTTGGGTTTTGAAAACCTGAAGGATATGTATGCAGGTGATGTTGATTTCGGGGAGGCATACGAAGCAGCCGAGAACCCAGTTCTCAGGGATAGGAGTTCGTGGATTGACTACCTGATCCAAGATGGGTTGTTGTTCAGAGGCAATCAGCTGTGCATTTCAGATTGCTCTATGAGAGAGAATTTGGTGAAGGAAAAACATAGTGGAGGCTTAGCAGGTCATTTCGGGCATGACAAGACATTCGCCAAGCTGAGCGAATCATATTTCTGGCCAGGCATGCGTACAGATGTGAAAAAGTTTGTTGACAGGTGCAGGATATGTCAACATGCAAAGGGCCGAAAGCAGAACACGGGGTTCTATCAGCCATTGCCTGTACCCGAGAGGCCATGGGAAGCCATTAGTATGGATTTTGTGTTGGGTTTTCCGAGAACGCAGAGAGGCATTGATTCCATTTTTGTGGTGGTGGATCGGTTCTCGAAGATGGCACATTTTATCCCGTGTCATAAGACCAGCGATGCTACACACATCGCAAATTTGTTTTCAAAGAAATCGTCAGATTGCATGGATTGCCGAGAAGCATAGTCTCGGATCGGGATACGAAGTTCATAGGTCATTTTTGGAGGACGCTATGGAGAAAGCTGGGGACTGGCTTGGCATTCAGCTCAACATACCATTCGCAGACAGATGGCCAGACCGAGGTGGTCAATAGAAGCCTGGGAGACTTATTGAGGAGCCTGGTGACAGAGCATCACACCAGTTGGGATCAGATCCTACCACAGGCAGAATTTGCGTACAACGATTCGGTGAATCGGAGTACAGGTAAGAGCCCATTTCAGATTTTGTATGGGACACAACCGAGAGGAGTTTCTGAGCTCAGGGAGTCAGAACAGGCTGAAACTAGCAGCGCGAGGGCCGAAGAATTTGCTGAAGCTATGCAAGAAATTCACGCAGAGGTGAAGCAGCGACTGCAGAAGACGAATCAAGAGTATAAGCGCAGAGACGATCAGCGAAAGAGGCAACTTCAGTTTGAAGTTGGAGACATGGTTCTAGTGCACCTGAGGAAAGAAAGGTTCCCAAGGGGAACATATAACAAGCTCAATATGAAGAAGATTGGACCATGCAAAGTCCTGAAGAAATTCAAGGAGAATGCATACGAGCTTGAGTTGCCGGAGGGCATCGGGATATCTCTGATTTTCAATATATCGGATTTATACCCTTGTAGGGATGCAGGAGCAGGCACTGGGATTGAGGAACCAATGGTCCAGTGGAAAAAACAGTTACCAGTTGCACAGAAACCTCAGATGGAGTGCATATTGGACAAGCGGCTGGGAAGAAAGACCAGGAGAAAGCAGTATTTTGAGTACCTGGTAAAATGGAAGAATCACCCAGTGGAGGATGCCAGCTGGGAAATAGAGGCAGTGATACAGAAGCATGGGCATATGGTGCAGGAGCTCATGGATAGGAGCCCATGAAATCTTTTTGACCCGAGGAGTATGATGCAGGAGAATTCACACCTCATCAAGCGAGCCAGCGCGTGGAGAAAGAAAAGACAGCTGGATGGCGCCAACACCAAAATTTTGAATCACCTTGATATCTGTTGCACCGCCATTTTAATAAAAGCATTCATAATAGAGTGCACTTGTACATTGTAACAGACCTTGAGTAGATAAGCTCTCGTCCTTAGGTAGCGGAGGCACTTATTAGATTTAATGCAGGTAGATAAGATTTAGTGCTGGTAGATAAGATAATTAAGTCCAGATTAGACAGTTTTGCTTTCAAGAGGGAAAACAGAGTATAGAAACTCTCCTTGGGATCATTGTATTACTAGCATACATATTATTCGGCATTAGCATTCAGGAGCAAGGAGAGAGCAAATCAGAGAACTGGTGAAGAATCCCCATGTACAGATATTGAATTAATAGAAAAGCTTTGATTCAATTCCATGGCTGTGATTGTTCTCTGTGTGTTGTTGATATTATGTTGTTGCATAATCACTTCTTTTTATGCCTTCGTTGTATATTTTTTGTGTGTGATTTCAGGGCAGATTAGAAACCTAGGAGAGAGGCGAGAATGAGTTTCAATTGTTTCTCTGTTTTGAGCCAGGAGATTCCTGCATAGAGTGCAGTTGAATCCCTCTGCATAGAGTGCGTGAGGGGCTCTACAGTTGAACTCTTACTCTCATTTACCGAAATCGTGTTGGGTTATTCGAACCGTGCAGGTGAAGAGTAGGTTGACTTGAAATCTCAGAGGCGAGCCTGGGAAAAGAAAGATAGGAAAGTCTCGATTCAATTCCATGGATGTGTTTATTCTCTGTGTGTTGTTGGCCTTATGCCTTTGCATATTTTCTTCTTGTTACGTACTTCTTTCATATGCTGCATATGTAATTTTATGGAAGAATTGAAATCTGAATGTCCAAGTGAATGAATTTGAATTGTTTCTCTAAGTGAACCAGAGAATTCCTGCAAGGGTGCAGTTGTATTTGCCCCCAAGGAATGCATGACTGTAGGGTTGCTTGGAGGAAGCTTTTATCCTCATTTCAGGAATCACAGGTTGGCGAGCCGCCTCGTGAAGAGATACTCCTTGTTCAAAGGTACATCTAGGAGGAATGGGATGGAGAAGTCAGAAGTCACGAAGAAAGTTTGAAGGTCGGGGAAAGCAGAAATGTTGTTAGAAATCCCGCGGGCCTAACTTGACTCATGGATTGACCGTGTCAGGAGCTCGCGAGGTAAGGCCCCTAATTAGCATCAAGAAGGTGGCGAGATAGCGAGGCGCGGAGTGAAGAGGAACTTTATAGATCGTGGGATCCACAGGGTGGTGACGTGGCAAGTGATCTCGGGATATAGGGTCTCGGGAGTTGGAGGCCAAGCAATTTGACTCGCAAGGTGTGAGGCCGCGAGAAGACGAGGTAGTGATACTCGGGTATCGACGACTCCGGCCTCGGGAGTTGAGGCATTTAATCTTTGAATTTGCGAGAGGCAAGGTCGCGGGGAAGCAAGGTCGCCAGATCGGCATCTCGGATCCAGGAAGTTTGAAAGCCGAGGCCTTAGCACTCCAATCGGCGAAAAGCAATAAAGCGAAGATCCCGATAAGCGAGGGGAAAGTCAGTGTTGACTTACCTCAGGTCTTGGGGGTCCGAAGGGACAATCATCTGACCATTGAAGTAGCGAGATTCGAGGTTCCTATCTCTCCTATTAAATCACCACGGGAGTAGCGTGGAAAGAGCTGTGGGTTGCAGACTTCCAATAAGGAAGTAGAAGGGTCTTAGAACTCTTCGGGCTGAGAGAAAGAAGGTCCTGGTGTAGGCGATCGTGCCTTGTGGGAGGCGGGTTGCATCAAATAATAAGATCAAAATAAGTCTAGAAAGAAAGCAAAAGAAGAAGGTTTCAAACAAAGACCCAAGATTTAATAATGTCCATAGCAAGGGAACATGATACAAACAATGATACAAATGAAAATCAGAGTCTATAGCAATCCATTAGTGTTGTAATGATCCTCGAAGACTACAATGACAACTCATAAAGATGCTAAAGCTACATTTTCCATTGGCACTTTTCATGAAACCTACGTACACTATAGCTACCATTGCCTAACTTATTTGTTACAAAATCAACTTTAAATATTTACCCTGTCAAATTAATAAATCTAAAAATTGATAAGACGGTCTAGACAACTACATTTTCGATCATTATGTTTAACAAGATATGAAACCTATGTGAAAGTCCACGTACATTAAAAAAAAAAAACCTTAAATAAATGATAATAAGATATAGCCATCACTACCCAACTTTTGAAATACAACCATTTTGAAGCTAGATTATCCCATAAACATGCCAAGTGGATTTCCTTTGCATAGAGTTTTAGTTTTATAGTATATAATAAGAATGGAAATTGAATATGCCATCATATGCTTTGAGTAGAAGGCTTG
>ML781675.1:411950-426002 GCA_009831015.1 Picea engelmannii
ATTAATAAGTATTATTATATAATTTTTAATTAATTAATTTTCTATAATTAAATAATCAATTTCTAATAATTTATTTATTGTTTAATATTTTTTATAAAGAAATAATAATTTATTATTATTTAATAATTAAATTATTATTTATTGTGACGAACATTTCCCATCGTCACAATATGACAAGAAAGTATCACTGATGAAGGTGGACACTTTGAAGAATGTTGCAGATTCATTAACAAAATCTGTGAGCACTGAGAAGTTCTCTTGGTGTAGAGGATCCCGGGGGTTTGGGGGCAGCGCCCCCCCAAATTTTTTTTTCGGCCGACATATTTCCGTCGGGCTGACATATTTCCGGGACGACATATTTCCTGGACGACATATTACCGGGACGACATATTTCAGGGACCACATGATATTAGGTGGTTTTTCGGCACATGGTTTTTTGCCGATGGTTTTCTATTTCTGGTTAAGGAATTAGGGTTTTGGAATAATCCAGGTCATTGGGTTAGGGTTTTGGATGCCGCTGGCTCCTATATGTATATTGTATTGTAAACAATGTAACACAATGTATGAATATAATATATGTTGGTTTTCCCGGTTTGGGTTTCCAGGTGAAAAATCTCTGGGTAATGTTTGTATTTGCCATTGTATCTTTTTTGTTCTTTTCTGAATATCAGTTTGCAGTAGATGTTGTACAAGGTTAGAATTTACAAACTCCCCATGGTGTTCACCATAAGGGACATTAACTCATTGTGGTTGCAGGAGCTCTTGGAGGAGCGATCCAGTCAGGCCACTGGTACTAGATGCCTGATCTAGTCTCGTCATCCTTCAATGGCGATCAGAGGGGCATCAATAGCTCCCAATGTCATTAAAAATGACCAAGGCGCACATTCTTACCTGTTGTTTGCAAGATACCACCTCTGATCAGTGTTTCTCGGCCCCTTCGCCTGCCTCTTGTGTGACCTTTGTAACTCCCATGACCATAATTTCCCTCACTCTCTGGTTCTCACCATGCCCCATGATAGAAGCAAGACAAGGCGTTCCACCTGGAACAAAAACTCCTATACCCATGACAACCCGCTCACAGCCTCTCAGCGAACCCTAATTGCCCATTTTAGCCATTCCCGTAGACCCTCCAGCAGCACTCAGTCCACCTTGCGCATTCCAAAAGTGGAAAACCCACCTACCGTGCCCCAGACTCAAGCTTAGTCTCTCATCCGCATTCCCAAAATGGAGACCTTGTCCCTTACTGAGCATTCTCCTCTACCACCCCAGCACTCACCGACTATCCTCAACACAGTCAAAGAGGAGGCACTTCCCTCTCTTCAGCATCTAGGCACAAAGTTGGATAACGTTGAGCCACCTTCAGCTGCAAAACTAGGCCCAAGCTTGGTGAAAACGGAAGGGTCTCCCCCTAAGACAAGCCTCCCAAGCCCTTCTACCTCCCATGAATTTCAACCTCGCTCATGGGATGGAGGTTGCATTGTGGAGGAGGAAATCCCCCCAAGTTGGCAACTGACAGCAGATGGGGAGAACCCAATTATAGTGGAAGGTATAGGCAAGGATGGTGGTGGGGAAGGCTTGCACCACACCTATCATCTGGCAGCAGAGCATCTGGAGCTTCTCTTTAACATCCGACAACGGGAGGACGAACAGGTGCATGGCCAAGGGACCATCCATCAGTGACTGGATATGTTGCTCGAATCGCTCTCATACGCCCCACCACATGCACAATGCCCCACCTGCAAGTAGAAGTTCGCCCTGGTCTACATCATCCATGTACATCCAAGTTCCCCAAAGGCTTGACGCGGCCCACGCCTATCTCTAGTTCTTGTCAATTACCATTTTCAGAATGAATAGCAATTTTCTTTTTACTCTTTTGTACAGTTTTGTAACCATCATAGTAATTGTAGCTCTGAATGAAGTCTTCCCTAGGCTAGTTAGTGGGAACAAAGTTCCTGTTGAAATTCTCATCTTTTGCTCCAATTTTTGTAAACTGAAACTCTGTCATTATCGACATATCACCGCTTGGAGCCATCTGTTCGGTTTTCCCTTATGTGGCGGAACATGTGGCTTCCAAATGATATACAAGTGTACACACATGATGATATAATACAAGGATCTCTTTCTTTATTTACAAAAAAAAAAAACATCGAGTACTTCCTCTCATTTTGAGGGTGGTATATGAGGTAAACCCTATAATATATGTCAACAACAAGGCTAAAAGCCATTACAACAATATACTTGTTATGAGCTCAACATCTCACTTATGGGAATTAAACCCAAATGAGGAGGATAACAATCATTCCTCCCAAACACCCAAATTAAATCCAATTGATAATGAAGTTGAATATTTATTTTATACATAAATTTAATTGTTTTTTGACTTATTTTTTTTAACTTTTTATACTTTATAATTAGTTTTTAAAAAACTAATAAATAATATTTTATTTTTAAACAAAATACTTTTAATCATTATAACATTGAAAACAGATCATTTTTATATCTAACAAGTTTAAAATAACTATATTTTATTTGTAAATTCCTTCTCCTAAACATATAAAGAATGATACAAATTTACAAAATAATCATTATATATAAAACTAATTATTATTTTTTATCTTAAAAATATTGATTCCCTAAAGAAATTAGAAGACATATCTTGATTTATGTGACTTGTAATTGGCAGATGGCGACTCATGAAAACTRTACGGCATTTRGAACTTAGGTATCAAATTAAGWGTGCRTTTATTAAAACGAACATGAACAATTATGGCAAAGAATGTCAAAGTCCAATGAAAACATCCTTTCACATCTATAATTTTAGCATTGTGATTCATGCAATTTTGATTGAGACGTAGGTGCAATTTTCACCAAGCCAAAGGTCCTTGTCAATGAAAGGCTAAGTTTAAAATAATAATAAGATCAGAACAAGTCTAGAAAGAAAGCAAAAGAAGAAGGTTTCAAACAAAGACCCAAGATACAATAATGTCCATAGCAAGGGAACATGATACAAACAATGATAGAAATGAAAATCAGAGTCGATAGCAATCCATTAGTGTTGTAATGATCCTCGAAGAGGACAATGACAACTCATAAAGATGCTAAAGCTACATTTTCCATTGGCACTTTTCATGAAATCTACGTACACTATAGCTACCATTGCCTAACTTATTTGTTACAAAATAAACTTTAAATATTTACCTTGTCAAATTAATAAATCTAAAAATTGATAAGACGGTCTATACAACTACATTTTCTATCATTATTTTTAACAAGATATGAAACCTATGTGAAAGTCCACGTACATAAAAAAAAATAACCTTAAATAAATTATAATAAGATATAGCCATCACTACCTAACTTTTGAAATACAACCATTTTGAAACTAGATTATCCCACAAACATGCCCAGTGGATTTCCTTTGCATAGAGTTTTAGTTTTATAGTATATAATAAGAATGGAAATTGAATATGCCATCATATGCTTTGAGTAGAAGGCTTGTGACAACATGGACTAAGGTTGTTGTATTCGATATGATGAAGGGAAAAAATGTAAACCATGCATTTTTTTGGAATTTTTATTTTTATTTGAGTAATTTAAAGAACATCAGAATTCATTTAAAAATTTTGTGAATGGTCAACATATATGAGCGCTAAAATCTAAAAAAAAATAATGAACAAGTGAAATATAGGTTTTCAAAAAAGTACATAGTTTTCACCACATATGAATGGCCAACATTATGACTTAATACTCTAACATTACAAAAAAAATTATAAGCTAAAGTTCTGAATTCAAAAACATCAATGTATAGATGCAAATAAAGTTCTAAGCATAAAAATATTTAAAAATCATCAATATATTAAGCCCAGTTCCAATAACTCATGAGCACAAAATGATTTCCTTATAGAACCTAAGATTTTATGAAAAACATGGAGAGTTACCTAGGATAAAACAAAAAAACCCATAATATATGAGTAACATCAAGCTTGAAACCTTCATTTATAGCTAAAGTATCATAAAATCAAACACATTGATCTAGCCTATTGCTTTCATCTTCATACTCTATAATTGTCTCACTACATACAAGGGTCACCCTTAAGTCAGAAACAATTCCCCAATAAAAGAATGTGCAATGAATCACTAGATATTATTCACTTGCATACTATGGTTGTTCATTGTACTATCCAACCCTAAATAATGTGAGCAATATGGACCCATCAAGCCAAAATGATAGGGGGTGCCTAGTAACCTTGGAGTTACATGTGTGCTAGGGTATTTGCCAGCTTGAAAACTCAAAAAGAACAAATATATTCCATGGAAGAAATGAATTTGCAAGAGGAGTTTCTATGAATCTAGATGGATGACAATTCACTTCATTTGGTAAGTAATTGAAGTTTTCTTTGTCATGAATAGGTGAATTTGTGATGCAGGAGCATCTCTCCATGCAGCCAGCTAGCCAGACAACCACGTCAGTGCGCACGCATTTAAAGGATGAAGGGAGGTGCATCCTCATTCATTTTTGTATTGAATGTAATTAAATGGTTTAGGTTGTTGAGCCAGGAGAGTCGTGCCTTTGCGCAGGCTGTAGATAAGATAGGCACTTATTGTAGATCGGCTGAGATCTAGTTCTGGATAGTAGACTAGACAACCCATTCATTGTAATTGAATGTAATTTTAATAGGGTAGGTAGAATCCTGGAGGGAAGCGCTCAATGAGCCCCTCATTATAAAAGGAGATTTTGGGACATCTCACGGGGATTTAGTTGGATACAGCTCGAAGAACACCTTGTAAAATATACAGCATTTGCCATTATTAATACAGAGCAGCTTTTCCTGCACCATTCTATCATTATATGCATGTCTGTGTGTGTGTGTTCATTATATGCTGCAATTGTGTATTATTATCATGCATTTGCAGGGAGTTGGTTTGATTTTAGGTTTGGGAAGTCTTTGAGGCTTCACACCAGGAGGGTGTGACAGAACGTTGAGGTTCTGCTGGCCGTGCACAGAGGTTGCACTTCTGATCTCTGAGGAGTCAGACAAAGACGTGCTAAGAGCACAGGACTGGAATCGATGACTTAGGAAGAGGAAAACCTTTGAGGTTACTGAACACCTCAAGAGGTAGACTATGTGAGGGAGGACATAGTCGCAGACGGAAACCTTGTTGTAGGTTCTATAGGGCTCTGTCGAGTGGGCACTGAGCATGCACATGAGGTGTTGAGAAGGAGAACTCTGCTGTGAGTTCAGAGGGACCAGAATTCCATTGAGGAATCTAAGAAGCTCCGTCTAGAGGACATCGAGTGAAGTGTGTAAGTGCAAGGAGGAAGCGTAATTGTTGCGTGTCCTATGGAAGAGATACTCCGCCAAGAGGGCGTTGAGGGAATGTGCAGATAGCATAGGAGGAAGGAACTCATTTAGTTCTATAATCTATGTGAAGGTCCACTGAGGGAACTTTTACGAATACCCAAAAGCACTCAGCAATAGGTTGCTTGAGTTGGAAGACTACGAGGAGGCATTGTATTCTCCATCTGTGGGAGGAAGAGAAGAGGAACCGAGCTTCTGTAGAGGTCGAATCTACAAGAGAAGCTCAGGACAGATATTGATTCACGTGCAAGGAAATTTTATGCATGAGGAGAAGTGCAAGCTGGATGTGAAGTCTTAGTGGCGATTCTGAGCTTAAGAGAGTGGAAAAATTTTTGTTGCAGGTGAGTGCACGAAATCTAAAGGATCCAGCACTTTGGGAGCTGTTGGAGGTCCATTGAGTAAATCGTGGGTGAAATCTCTGAAGGAGCCAGAGTGCTTAAGCTCAGTAGAGATAGTTCCTCTTGTGAAATCTGTGGGATAGACCCAGGAGAGGTTTCGAACAGGCAGAGTTTGGGATGAAAGGGGAGCATCGACGGACAGCTTCGCAGGAAGGAATTGCGAAACCCTGTGGACCATTGGATCGTAGGAAAGTCGCACGGGATTTAAACCCTTAAACGCAGGAAGGAGCAGGCTTATCAATATTCGGCATATCGCGGTTTGCGAATACAAGAGTTTTGAACTCGTTGAAATCGCGATTGGCGATTTCCCGAATCAACGGGAGCCGTCGGTTAGAGCAGGGACACGTGGCATGAGATCCCGAGAGATCGGGGTTCGACGTTTAGGGTTTTCGACATCAAGGAAAAACTTACATCATGGATTTGCGATCTGCGAAATCCTGACGGTGACGTGGATGAGTGGGACCAAGAGGTCTGGTGTAGGACAGGTGGCGTCATATCGGGGATTGGCACCCCGGGCATTGGGGATTGTAAGTCCAATTTGTTGACATTGTGAGTGGCGATATCTCGATAGGGAAATCCCCGATAAGGAAGGAGCGTTGACCTTTGACTCATCGGAGTTCGGGGTTCGGGATTTGGAATTGCACGAGAGCGTGCATACAGGGCTCGCGATACCGCAAAACCTGATTTCCTGAAGCAGCTGTCGAGAGATCAACACAGTGTCCTATGGGTAACTAAAGGTCCCGATACAGGATCTGAGGAGCATTGTAGCTCTTCGGGGCCGTGAGAAAGGAGGTCTTGGTGTCAGCGGCTGTTTGCCGAGGGGTAGCTTGCGTCAGAGTGGTATCAGAGAAGATTTTGGGGAATATTATGAAGCTGGAACACTCAAAGATGCGGAGTGATAGCAGCAGATCTACTAGGGAGGTAGATAGATACAGTAGCATGGCTGCCGAAGGCCATAAGCATGATGAAAGGAAGAGCTAAAAGGTGATGAATGCAGCAGAGATGGATAAAGAGCTCACTGACATCAAGAGGGAGATGGAGGAGCTCGAGATAAAGATGCAGCAAAATAAAAAGCAGAGATGGGTGCATGAATGGCCCATGAAGACTCCAAAGGTTAAATGGCTAGTCAGGGAACTGATGGTCCAAAGATAGCAGAGGCTGTTGAAAAGATGGTTGAGGTATGATGAGGACCTCAAGACCACAGAAGAAGAGATGATTTGTTACTGTTGGCGAGAGACTGGAAAGGGTCTTGATGATGATGATTGGGATGAATTGGGATCGACTGATGACCTCATGCACTGTCGGTTGGGCAGAAAAGAAGAAATTATGGTTTCCCAAGAGGGAAACAGATTGAGATCGGTTGAGGGTCTCAAAGACTGTCGTGAGGACAGTCAGGGAATTTCAAATTTCCGGTTGGGAAAGGAAATATAAAAGAGATCAGATGAAGATCTCGAAGACTGCCAGGAGGACAGCGGAAGCATGTTAAACTGCCAGGTGGGCAGAGATGAAAAATTGAGACTGTCTGAAAGTCTCATGGACCCAGAGGAGAGTTAAATTCAGCAATGGGTGCTGATGCAGGTGGGATCGATGGATCTCAAAATCTTCCAGGAAGGCAGCGGAAGCATTCCGCATTTTAGGAATGAGCAGATGAGTTCGCAGGGGGATCAGCAGGTGCAGCTGACTATAGAAGATTTGAGGAGCCATGTGATGATTGGGCGAATACGATTATTCCTACCATCTGCCCAGGAGGAGGCAGAAAATTATGTTGTACATGCAGTAGCAGCAGGGGAACAGTCACAGTTGAGGATGACTGTCAAAGATGAAGAAGAATTGGAGCAGACTTTGAAAGCTGCCCAAGCAGGTGAAGAAAATGATTGTTCTAAGGAACAACTCAACAATCTCATCCGGGTAGATGAAAAAAGGAGCGATGTAGAAATGGGGCTGACAGCACAAGCTCAAGTAGGAGCAAAAGAGGAAGACGATCATTCTGAGGAATGGCTCAGCATTTTCAGCACTGAAGCTGAAAACAATGCAACAGGGGAGGTTGCAAAAGCAGAAGAAGAGGACACAGACAACATATGTTTGGATGATCTGTGGGATCAAATTGAAGCCCTGGAGGAACGAGTAAAAGTGCAGGGCATGCACATCCAACAGATGAAGTTGGGAGTTGATGAGAAATGCATGGGAGATCACAGTGATCTTCCCAATGAACAAAAAATTTTGCAGCTGAGGAGGCTGCAACAGAAAAACTAGCCACTGGAGAAGCTGGATGAGGTGATCATGGAGATCATGGGGCTGATGTTGAAGTCAGCAGATACTGCCAGCGAGGAGCAGTTGGACAAGAGAAGAGCAGTAGCAGCGGTGCAGTGGAAGCAGCAGTAGCAGAATGGAGCACATGAAAAGCTCCAAAGACTTGTTTGGGACCCAGGAGGATTCCAACAGCTATAGGGGAAGCTCATGAGCAGGAGCTCGTGATTTTTGCAGCTGTGGAGTATGATGCAGGAGCATCTCTCCATGCATCCATCCATCCAGATAGCCACGTCAGCGTGCATGCATTTAAAGGATGAAGGGAGGTGCAGCCTCATTCATATTTGTATTGAATGTAATTAAATGGTTTAGGCTGTTGAGCCAGGAGAGTCGTGCCTTTGCGCAGGCTGTAGATAAGATAGGCACTTATTGTAGATCGTCTGAGATCTAGTTCTGGATAGCAGACTAGACAGCCCATTCATTGTAATTGAATGTAATTTTAATAGGGTAGGTAGAATCCTGGAAGGAAGCGCTCAATGAGCCCCTCATTGTAAAAGGATATTTTGGGACATCTCACGGGGAGTTAGTTGGATAGAATAGAGAGATCCGAGGGATCTCGAAGAACACCTTGTAAAATATACAAGCATTTGCCATTATTAATATAGAGCAGTTTTTCCTGCACCATTCTGTCATTATATGCATGTCTGTGTGTGTGTGTTCATTATATGCTGCAATTGTGTATTATTATCATGCATTTGCAGGGAGTTGGTTTGATTTCAGGTTTGGGAAGTCTTTGAGGCTTCACACCAGGAGGGTGTGATAGAACATTGAGGTTCTGCTGGCCGTGCACAGAGGTTGCACTTCTGATCTCTGAGGAGTCAGACAAAGATGTGTTGAGAGCATAGGACTGGAATCAACGACTCAGGAAGAGGAAAACCTTTGAGGTTACTGAACACCTCAAGAGGTAGACTGTGTGAGGGAGGACACAGTCACAGACCGAAACCTTGTTGTAGGTTCTGTAGGGCTCTGTCGAGTGGGCATTGAGCGTGCACACGAGGTGCTGAGAAGGAGAACTCTGATGTGAGTTCAGAGGGACCAAAATTCCGTTGAGGAATCTGAGGAGCTCCGTCTGGAGAACATCGAGCGAAGTGTGTAAGTGTAAGGAGGAAGCGTAATTGTTGTGTGTCCTATGGTAGAGATACTCTGCCAGGAGGGCGTTGAGGGAATGTGCAGATAACACAGGAGGAAGGAACTCATTTAGTTCTATCATCTATGTGAAGGTCCACTGAGGGAACTTTTACGGGGTTACTGAATACCCAAAAGCACTCAGCAATAGGTTGCTTGAGTTGGAAGACTTCCAGGAGGCATTGTATTTTCCATTTGTGGGAGGAAGGGAAGAGGAACCGAGCTTCTGTAGAGGTCGACGCTATAGGAGAAGCTCATGACAGATAGTGCTTCACACGCAAGGACCTTTTATGTATGAGGAGAAGTGCAGGCTGGATGTGAAGTCTCAGTGGCGATTCTGAGCTTAAGAGAGTGGAAAAATTTATGTTGCAGGTGAGTGCACGAAATCTGAAGGATCCATCACTTTGGGAGTTGTTGGAGGTCCATTGAGTAAATCGTGGGTGAAATCTCTGAAGGAGCCAGATTAATTAAGATCAGGAGAGATAGTTCCTCTCATGAAGTATGTGGGACAGACCCAGGAGAGGTTTCAAACAGGCAGAGTTTGGGATGAAAGGATTTCCCCAAAGTGGGAGGAGCATCGACGGATAGGTTCACAAGAAGGAATTGCGAAACCCCACGGACCATTGGATCATAGGAAAGTCACACTGGATTTAAACCCTTAAACGCAGGAAGGAGCAGGCTTATCGGTATTCAGCATATCGGGCTTTGCGAATACAAGAGTTTTGAACTCATTGAAATTGCGATTGGCGATTTCCCGAATCAACGAGAGCCGTCGGTTAGAGCAGGGACACGTGGTGTGAGATCCCGAGAGATCGGTATTCGGCGTTCGGGGTTTTCGACATCAAGGAAAAACTTACATCGTGTATTTGCGATCCGCGAAATCCTGACAGTGACGTGGATGAGTGGGACCACGAGGTCTGGAGCAGGACAGGTGGTGTCATATCGGGGATCGGCACCCCGGGCATCAAGGATTGTAAGTCCAATTTTTTGACATTGCGAGTGGTGATATCCCGATAGGGAAATCCTCGATAAGGAAGGAGCATTGACCTTTGACTCATCGGAGTTCGGTGTTCGGTATTTGGAATTGCACGAGAGTGTGCATACAGGGCTCGCAATACCGTGAAACCCGATTTCCCGAAGCAGCTGCCGGGAGATCAACAGAGTGTCCTGTGGGTAACTAAAGGTCCCGATGCAGGATCTGAGGATCATTGTAGCTCTTCGGGGCCGTGAGAAAGGAGGTCCTGGTGTCAGCGGTTGTTCGTTGAGGGGCATCTTGCATCAATTTGTTGTTGCTACTACTATCCTACCAATCCCACCATCATCATGTTTTGTTGTTGTCATGGTTGGGGTTATTAAAAGGATGGAGCATGAGTTGAAGTAGAGCCATAAGGAGTAAAAGGTGTGGCCATACACTTAAACATGGAAAAGGCCATTGTAATACTTTAAGTGAGAGAAAATGAAATGAAAATGTTGCTTTGAAATTATGATTTGAGGGATCCTTAAAATCCAAACTCCTCTTAAGAACACTAAAATGAAGACAGTGCATTGTAAATTTGTTTCTCCTTCATGTCTTTTTCGTAGATTCATTTGATGTAGTTGTTTTTTGCAGACCTCAAATATTGAGCTTGTTTCAAGGTCATCATATTCATCCTAACCCTCCCTCTTTTCTTCATCATCATTGGCTACACCCTCAAATATTGAGGTTATTTCAAGGTTATCGTGCTCATCCTAACCCTCCCTCTTTTCTTCATCATCATTGGCTACACCCTCATTGGCTACACCCTCATCTGCAAGCCAACTGCTCTATAAATTCTAGAAAAACTAAAACACATTTGAGAAACAAACTAGAAATCTTTACACTAATTAAACTCTCGGAAATTTAAAAAGATAAAAAACAAATCAAATACATTAAAGCGCTAGAATGACAATTAAATAAATTCAAGCATTCAAATATTACACCATTCATTACTACAAAGTAAATGCAAAGGGTATACAGAATGACAACTATAAACAAATGGTAGACATCATCACAAAATTAAAAAAAGTACAAGCAAATGGTAGACATAATGACATAACAAAACATTTGCTGGAAAGGTACAACTAAATAATAATGACAAAATAACAACTATAGGTAAATCACAAAATAAAAAAATACAAACAAATAGTAGACATAATGACACAACTACCGGAAAACAATAATGACAAAATGAAAATTATAAGTAAATAAACATGCTTATTAAATATCACTTTATTACATAGAAATATTCAAGTATTTTTTTTAAAGATGGTTTTAAATGTTTGTTAATAATACAAATTGTTTTTTCGAGTCATCTAATTTAACAAAAAGTTAACTCCTCTATAAAGATAACTTTCCAAAGACGGTATTTAAATAAAAAATTAAAGTGAACTTTTCTGTAGCTTAAGGAACTTCCATTATATTGATATTGGTTAATAGGAAAAGGTGAAACATATAATATGTGTCCACAAATTAATAAAAAATATTCTACACAATGATGATTAATAGTGATTAATATATATCTAATCAAATTGAAATAGAATAATTAATATAAAAAATGTAATTAATTATCAAGATAATATAATAAATTGGTTTTATTGAAAATAGATTTAAATAATTATATAAATATAAATTGATATATTGAAAATAACATAAATGTGTATCATATGAAAATATGTGATAACCTATAATAAAGATTAAAAATTAATAAAAAAATATGCCACATTGTAATTACTTATCTTTATAAACTGAAGTAACAAATATAAATGTATATATTGAAAATGGCACATATGATAATATGTGATAATCTATAATAAAAATTAGCAACAATCATTTTTATGTAAAAGGTGGTGGATATACGTAGATCGGCGCCATTTTTTCACTTTTTTTTTAATTAATGGCGTCGATCGGCGTATATCAACCACTTCTTACATAAAAGTGGTTGTTGCTAGTTGACGGTCAGCATGCATCGCCACAACCATGAACATATTTTAATACAATTTAAATGTAATATTTAAATATTATTTAGTAATTACTTATTTATTATTTAAAATAAAATAATTATCAATTTAGTTAATATTCATATAAAATTAAATAATTTAATAATAATACTTAAATAATAAAAAATAGTAATTTAATTATTAAATAATAATACATTATTATTTCTTTATAAAAATTATTAAACAATAAATAAATTATTAGAAATTTTTTATTTATTATTAAAAACATAGTAAATAACAAATTATTTAATAAAGTTAATAAAAATAAAAATAATAAAGTATTATATTTAGTAATAAGAAAGTATTAAAAAAAATAAAGACATTGTTAAGATAATACATTAATAATGCATTATTTAATAAATAAAGCAAAACAACACTAATAATGTATAAATACATTAATGTATTAATTAATTAATACTTTAATGAAATGCATAAATAAAGTATCAATATATTAATGTATAACCTAATATATTAATGTAACATGTAAATAATAAATATATTAAGAGTTGAATTTATTAATAAAAGTATAAATTAATAGACTGCAAAATTATCAAAATTAGTCAATTATTGATTGTTTAATAAAACATCTATACATTAATAAAGTATTAGAATTTCAAACAATACAATAATACATAACATTAACAAAGTATTTACATTGATAAAATATTGATAATGCATGAATAAAATAAAAATACATCATAAGAAAAACACATTAATATATTTATAATAGATTGATGTATTATTTAAAACTATACATTAATGATATATAAATGGATGTATAAAATACTAAATAAATTAATGTGTTAAGTATTAAATATATAAAACAATACTTACTACAATAATGCATTAAATGTATTAATGCGTTAATGTATTTAATGCATTAATACATTAATGCATTAAATGTATTAATGCATTAAATGTATTAATGCGTTAATGCGTTAATGTATTTAATACATTAATGTATTAATGCAATAAATACATTAATGCATAAATGTATTAATACATTAAGGCATTAACACTATAATGTATTTAATGCATTAATACATTAATGTATTAAATACATTATTGTATTTAATAAATTATTGTATTAATACATTAATGTATTTAATGTATTAATGCATTGATACATTATTAATGTATTTAATAGATTAATGTATTTAATGTATTAATGCATTAAATACATTAATGTGTTAATGTATTTAATACATTAACGTATTAAATAAGTTAATGTATTAATATATTTAATACATTAATGTATTAAATACATTATTAATGTATTTAATACATTAACGTATTAAATACATTATTATATTAATGTATTAATACATTAATGAGTTAAATGCATTAATGTATTAATGCATTAAATACATTAATGTATTAATAAATTAATGTAGTAATGTATTTAATACATTATTAATGTATTTAATACAGTAATGTATTAAATACATTAATGTATTAAATATTTTTTGTCACATCGCGACGTTCGAAGATGTTCATCACATCGCGATATTGGGAAATCTTCGTCAGAGTGCGACGTTTGCAAATGTTAGTCACAATGAGATGTATGGAATCATGTTTTACTTTTTAGATAATGATTTATAATTTTTCTAAGGACATTCACAACAAAAGGGAAATTTTCGTCAGATTGTGACGATGGGAAACGTGCGTCAAAATGCGACATTGGGAAATGTTCGTGAGAATGCAACATAGGAAAATGTTTGTCATAATGCGACATAGGGAAATGTTCATCATAATGCAATGTTAGTCACAATGCAATGAAAATGTTCATCATAATGCAATGGAAATGTTAGTCACAATGAGATGCATGGAATCATGTTTTACTTTTT
>ML781675.1:434482-447031 GCA_009831015.1 Picea engelmannii
TAGATTATCCCATAAACATGCCAAGTGGATTTCCTTTGCATAGAGTTTTAGTTTTATAGTATATAATAAGAATGGAAATTGAATATGCCATCATATGCTTTGAGTAGAAGGCTTGTGACAACATGGACTAAGGTTGTTGTATTTGATATGATGAAAGAAAAAAATGCAAACCATGCAATTTTTTGGAATTTTTATTTTTATTTTTATTTTTAGTAATTTAAAGAACATTAGAATTCATTTAAAAATCTTGTGAATGGTCAACATATATGAGCATTAAAATCTAAAAAAAAATAATGGACAAGTGAAATATAGGTTTTCAAAAAAGTACATAGTTTTCACCACATATGAATGGCCAACATTATGACTTAATACTCTAAAATTACAACAAAAATTATAAGCTAAAGTTCTGAATTCAAAAACATCAATGTATAGATGCAAATAAAGTTCTAAGCATAAAAATATTTAAAAATCATCAATATATTAAGCCCATTTCCAATAACTCATGAGAACAAAAAATGATTTCCTTATACAACCTAAAATTTTATGAAAAACATGGAGAGTTACCAAGGATAAAACAAAAAAACCCATAATATATGAGTAACATTGGTGCAGGAGCATCCACATCTTGACCAAGCGAGCCAGCGTGGAAGGAAAAGAAGGACAGTTGGACAGCACCAGCGCATACATTTTGAATCACGATGAAGATTTTTGTGCCGTCGTTTGAATGAACGCATTCATGTGAAGCGCACTTGTATTGTAATGTAGATAAGAAGACATTAAATAGTTTTAATGCTGGTAGATAGGGTTAGCTGTAGATTAGACAGTTTCATTTTCTAGGAGGGAAAATGAATATAAGCACCCTCCTTGTACATTGTATTCATTATCCTAAGAATTATTCAGCATTAGCATTGAGAGCAAGAGAGACAGAGCAGAGAGTTTGTGAAGAAACCCCATGCACAGATTGAATTAATAGAAGAAAGTTCTTGATTCAATTCCATGGATGTGTTTGATCTCTGTGTGTTGTTGATATTATGCTTATGCATGTTTGATTCTTTTTATGCTTATCTTCTTTATGTTGCATATGTGATTGCATATCAGGTTCGTAACCTGAGGGAATGAGTGAATGAGTTTCAATCGTTTTTCTGTTTGAGCCAGGAGATTCCTACATAGAGTGCAGTCGAATTCCTCCGCATAGAGTGTGTTGAGGAGGCTCTACAGTTAAACACTCATTCTCGTTCAACTCGGAGTTGATCTGTGTTATTCGAGCCATGCAGGTGAAGTGCAGGTCGGATTGAAATCTCAGTAGCAAGTCTGAGAAGGGAAAGGCCGGGATTGCTGTGACTGTGAGTGCACAGAACCGGGAAATCTTCAGCACCATTGAGGGTTGGTGAAGGTCGGAGTCAAGGACAGAGAGCGTGTTCGAAAAGATCTCTGAAGGAGTCAGAGTTACAGAAGCTCAAGAGGGATAGCACCTTTGCTTCTCGGAGGGAGTAGGCTCCAGTGAAGTCCTTACAGAAGGAAGGTGGTGAAGCGGAGAGCTCTTCAAGAGGAAGAGAATCGATGACTTGAAGATCGTCGAGTAGATCTTCGAAACCACACAGACCGTTAGATCGTGGAGGAGCTGCGAGGGATTTAACTCGCGGGCACCCAGAGGAGTCCGGTTACCATTTGCATATCAGCATATCGGGGTTGGCGAGTGCAAGAATTTCATGCGCGTCGAAATCACGAGTTGCGATTTCCCGATTTAATAGGAGCCGTCCATCTTTGGAGGGACAGGTGGCACGAGATCCCGAGGAGTCAGGACTCGGCACTTCGGTGTTTTCGAAGTCAAAAAGGAGTACTGAGGAATCGCGAGGTCACGAGTTCCGACGGGTCCCATGGAGCATGTGTGGAATACTACACGTGGCATCGCGCATCGGCATTCGGAGTTGTGAAAGTTGAGAGACTCGATCCCTTTCATCTGTCGATTTCCCAATAGGGAAATCCCCGACACATAGAAGCGTTGACTGTTGACATCAGGGATCGGGTTTCGGAGGTTTGAATTGCACGGGAGGTGCACACCAGGTTCGCGATAGCGCGAACGCCAATTTCCTGATTTGCGAAGAAGGGCATATCGCCGAGGAGGATTCTGTGGGTAAAGAACTCCCGAGGGAATTGGAAGAGCATCGACTCTTCGGGCCATAGAGACAGAGAAGGTCCTGGTGAGTGCAGTCGTGTCGCTGAGCGATGAGTTGCAATCAAGTGGTATCAGAGCCGAGAGTTGGAGTTCTCTTTATTCAGGTAGCAGAGAGAAGAAGACATAATGCAGCCCAGGAGAGAAAGGCAGTCACCTGATCGTGAAGACAGGGATGCCCGAAGAAGGGGTAGGCCAGTAGGTAATGCTGAAATAGAGCGCCAGATGTGAGATCTCCGAGCTAGGCTTGAGGAGATGGAGACTGCGCAGAGACGCGGAGTGGGCACAAAGGAGTTCAGTGATCCCGAGATTGAAGAGGAAGCTGGACATGATGCTGAGGAAGTCACCGCAGAAGATGCATCAACCGAAAGGCCGATAAGAGGTATTTCGAGGATGAGCTCGAAGACGAAGATGGACATTCCCGTCTATGAGGGAAGTCTAAATGCTGAGGAGTTGTTAGATTGGATCCGATCATTGGATACCTAGTTCGATTATGAAGATATCGAAGAGGACAAGAAGATAAGGCATGCTGTCACGAAGTTGAAAGGACATCCAGCCTTATGGTGGGACGAGCTGCAGGCAGAGAGACGTTCCCGAGGCAAACAGAAGATAAAGAGATGGGATCGGATGATCGCCAAGATGAAGGCGAAATTCATTCCGAGAGACTACCAGATCACTATGTTCAGGCGCATGTAGAACCTGAGACAGAAGCTGATGACGGTGAGGGAATACACCGAGGAATTCTACAGGCTCAACATCAGAGCTGGTCATCGGGAGAGTGATGACGAGAAGGTGGCCAGATACCTGAATGCTCTTAGGTATGACATTCAGGATGAATTGAGCATGGTCACCATCCGCACAGTTGAGGATGTGTACCAGATGGCTTTAAGAGCCGAAGAAAAGCTGAGCCGCAAGCAGGGACAGAGAGGGCGAGGCAGAAGCCAGCCATGAGGAAAAGTTGTTGTTCAAGAGAGGACAGAGAAGCCCAAGGAGGATTGGAAGAGACCTCAGGGAAAAGTTGAGAGAGGTGGAACCTCACAGCAGAGGCAGCAAAATTTTGAGCCGAGGAGGCAGCAAGATGATCAGCAAGGAGGATATGCTGATGTGAACACATTTCCTCGTACCCGAGGTCGAGGTAGAGGTCAAGGAGGAGTTATCACATGTTTCACATGTGGTAAAGATGGACACAAATCAGTTGAATGTCCAGATAGGAAAATGGATGGAGGAAAAGCTCACGTCATTGAGGCGCAGAGGCATGACGTTGAGGATGAAGACACTGGAAGTGGAGAGTCACTGACAGTGCACAAGGCTCTCTTGACACCTGAGAAAGAGGTGGACAACTCAGCGCAAAGATGCAGACTGTTCCGGACGACTTGCAAGACCAAGGGCCAGAAATGCAAGGTCATAGCAGACAGTGGAAGCACCGATAATCTCGTTTCAACTGAGATGGTGGAGAAGCTGGAGCTGAAAACGCATAAGCACCCGAGTCCATACAAGGTGACATGGTTACAGAAAGGAGACCAGGTATGTGTTACAAAACAATGCTTGGTAAATTTTAAAATGGGTGATTATAGGGATGAAATCCTGTGTGATGTCATTCCCATGGATGTATGTCATGTATTATTGGGGAGACCATGGCAGTACGACCGACATGTTGTTCATGATGGGAGGATGAACACATACACCTTGGAGAAGGATGGGAGATCACATACATTGCATCCGATCAAGGATAAGGTGGTCAAGCCGGAAGTGAACAATACGATACTTCTCATGAGTGGGAAAGAGCTTCTCACATAGATTGAGAAAGATGAGGATCCACAATTCTTTGTTGTCAGGAAGCCGAGAATTGTCTTGACAAGCACAAGAGTGGATGACTTGCCGGAAGAGATTCAACAACTGTTGGGAGAGTTTGTTGATATCATCGTGGATGAATTACCTTGTTCATTGCCACTAGTGAGGAGTGTGAGTCACCATATTGACCTCATACCCGGAGCAAGTCTACCAAATAAGGCAGCGTACAGGTTGACACCCCAGGAGAATGAGGAGGTCAAGAGGCAGGTTCAGGATCTGTAGGATAAAGGACTGGTCAAAGAGAGTCTGAGTCCATGTGTTGTTCCGACAGTACTGAGTCCGAAGAAGGATGGAGGCTGGAGGATGTGTACAGACTCCAGGGCGATAAATAAGATCACCATCAGGTACAGGTTCCCATTGCCAAGAATGGACGACTTGATGGATTGCCTGAGCAGGGCAAATTATTTTTCGAAGATAGATCTCAAGAGAGGATATCATCAGATCCGGATGAGAGAGGGAGATGAATGGAAAACAAAATTCAAAACAAACGAGGGTTTGTACGAGTGGCTGGTCATGCCATTTGAGTTGAAAAACTCGCCGAGCACATTTATGAGGCTGATGAATGAAGTCCTGCGGGAATTCATTCGCAAATTTGTGGTGGTATATCTGGATGATATTTTAATTTTCAGCAAGACAAAGGCTGAACACTTGAGGCATTTGGCCACGGTGATGAGAAGGCTACAGTAGGAGAAACTGCTGATAAATTTGAAGAAGTGTTCCTTCATGCAGACAGAGCTCATTTATTTGGGTTTTGTAATTTCGGCAAATGAATTGAAGATGGATCCTGAGAAGGTTGAAGTGACCAGGAATTGGCCATCGCCGAGAAATGTCTTTGAGGTAAGAAGCTTCCATGGACTTTCTAGTTTCTACCGAAAGTTCATTCATAACTTCAGTGGAATTAGCGTCGCAATGATGGATATGGTCAGGAAGCGGCATAAAGTTTTTCAGTGGACAGCTGAGGCTGAGAGAAGCTTCAATCGGTTGAAGCAAAAGATAACAGAGAATCCAGTGTTAGTGTTGCCTGATTTTCGGAAGACCTTCCAGGTGAAGTGTGACGCTAGTGGGTATGCTGTTGGAGGGGTTCTGAGTCACGATGATAGACCTGTGGAATATTACAACGAGAAACTAGATGATGCAAAGCTGAAGTACTCCACGTACGACAAAGAGTTCTATGCCATCATACAGGCATTGAAGAAGTGGAGGCATTATCTCATACTGAAGGAGTTTTTGTTGTACAGCGACAACCATGCATTGCAATTCGTAAGTCAGCAGGAAAAGCTGAATCAGAAGCATGAAAAGTGGGTTGAATACATGCAGAATTTCACTTTTGTCGTAAAGAACATTTTGGGAACTGCTAATAAGGTGGCAGATGCCTTGAGCAGAAAATTTTTAATGCTGCAGGAGTTCATGATCAAGACACTGGGTTTTGAAAACCTGAAAGACATGTATGCGGGTGATGTTGATTTTTCAGAGGCATACGAGGCAGCTGAGAATCCAGTTCTCAGGGATAGGAGTCCATGGATTGACTACCTGATCCAGGATGGATTGCTCTTCAAAGGCAATCAACTGTGTATTCCAGATTGCTCTATGAGAGAGAATTTGCTGAAGGAGAAGCATAGCGGAGGATTAGCAGGTCATTTCGGGCATGACAAGACATTCGCCAAGCTGAGCAAGTCATATTATTGGCCAGGCATGCGTGCAGATGTGAAACGGTTTGTTGACAGGTGCAGGATTTGTCAACACGCAAAAGGCCGAAAGCAGAATACAGGGTTATATCAGCCATTGCCCATACCCGAGAGGCCATGGGAAGCCATTAGCATGGACTTTGTCTTGGGCTTACCGAGAACAAAGCAAGGAGTGGATTCTATCTTTGTGGTGGTAGATAGATTCTCGAAGATGGCACATTTCATACCGTGTCATAAGACCAGCAATGCGACCCACATCGCAAATTTATTTTTCAAAGAGATCGTGCGATTGCATGGATTGCCGAGAAGCATAGTCTCGGATCGGGATACGAAGTTCATAGGTCATTTTTGGAGGACGCTATGGAAAAAGCTGGGGACTGATTTGGCATTCAGTTCTGCATACCATCCGCAGACCAATGGGCAGACCGAAGTAGTCAATAGAATCTTGGGAGACTTGTTGAGGAGCCTGGTGACGGAGCATCACACCAGTTGGGATTAGATCCTACCGCAGGCAGAATTCGCATACAACGATTCAGTGAATCGAAGTACAGGCAAGAGCCCGTTCCAAATTTTTTATGGGACACAGCCGAGAGGATTATCTAAGCTCAGGGAGTCGGAACAGGCTGAAACAAGCAGCGCGAGGGCTGAAGAATTTGCTGAAGAAATGCAAGAACTTCACGCAGAGGTGAAGCAGCAGCTGCAGAGAGCGAACCAGGAGTACAAGCGCAGAACCGATCAAGGGAAAAGGCAACTTCAGTTCGAAGTTGGGGACATGGTTCTGGCGCACTTAAGGAAGGAAAGGTTCCCAAGGGGAACATATAACAAGATCAAGATGAAAAAGATCGTACCATGCAGAATTCAGAGGAAATTTGGCGAAAATGCATATGAGCTTGAATTGCCAGAGGGCATCGAAATATCTCCGATTTTCAATATTTCAGATTTATACCCCTACAGGGCTGGAGAAACAGACACTGGAACGGAGGAACCAGTGATCCGGTGGCAGAAGCAGTTGCCAGTTGCACAGAAACCGCAGATGGAGTGCATACTGGATAAAAGAGCAAGCAAGAAGACCAGGAGGAAGCAGTATTTTGAATACCTGGTGAAGTGGAAGAACCACCCAGTGGAGGATGCCAGCTGGGAAACAGAGGCAAAAATTCAGAAACATGGGCAGACCGTGCAGGAGCTCATGGACAAGAGCCCATGAAATTTTTGAGCCGAGGAGTATGATGCAGGAGCATCCACATCTTGACCAAGCGAGCCAGCGTGGAAGGAAAAGAAGGACAGCTGGACAACACCAGCGCATACATTTTGAATAACGATGAAGATTGTTGCGTCGTCGTTTGAATGAACGCATTCATGTGAAGTGCACTTGTATTGTAATGTAGATAAGAAGACATTAAATAGTTTTAATGTTGGTAGATAGGGTTAGCTGTAGATTAGACAGTTTCATTTTCCAGGAGGGAAAACGAATATAGGCACCCTCCTTGTACATTGTATTCATTATCCTAAGAATTATTCAGCATTAGCATTGAGAGCAAGAGAGAACCGAGCAGAGAGTTTGTGAAGAAACCCCATGCACAGATTGAATTAATAGAAGAAAGTTCTTGATTCAATTCCATGGATGTGTTTGATCTTTGTGTGTTGTTGATATTATGCTTATGCATGTTTGCTTCTTTTTATGATTATCTTCTTTATGTTGCATATGTGATTGGATATCAGGTTCGTAACCTGAGGGAATGAGTGAATGAGTTTCAATTGTTTCTATGTTTGAGCCAGGAGATTCCTGCATAGAGTGCAGTCGAATTCCTCTGCATAGAGTGCGTTAAGGAGGCTCTACAGTTAAACACTCATTCTCGTTCAACCCGAAGTTGATCTCTGTTATTCGAGCCATGCAGGTGAAGTGCAGGTCGGATTGAAATCTTGGTAGAAATTCTGAGAAGGGAAAGGCCAGGATTGTTGTGACTGTGAGTGCACAGAACCGGGAAATCTTCAGCACCGTTGAGGGTTGGTGAAGGTCAGAGTCGAGCACAGGGAGCGTGTTCGAAAAGATCTCTAAAGGATTCAGAGTTACAGAAGCTCAAGAGGGACAGCATCTTTGCTTCTAGGAGGGAGCAGGCTTCACTGAAGTCCTTACAGAAGGAAGGTGGTGAAGCGGAGAGCTCTTCAAGAGGAAGAGAATCGACGACTTGAAGATCGTCGAGTAGATCTTCGAAACCACGCAGACCATCAGATCGCGGAGGAGCTGCGAGGGAGTTAACTCGCGAGCACCCAGAGGAGTCCGGTTACCATTTGCATATCGGCATATCGGGGTTGGCGAGTGCAATCATTTCATGCACGTCGAAATCGCGAGTTGCGATTTCTCGATTTAATCGGAGCCGTCCATCATTGGAGGGACAGGTGGCACGAGATCCCGAGGAGTCGGGACTCAGCACTTCGGCGTTTTCGAAGTCAAAAAGGAGTACTGAGGAATCGCGAGGTCACGAGTTGCGACAGGTCCCACGGAGCATGTATGGAATACTACACGTGGCATCGCGGATCGACGTTCGGAGTTGTGAAAGGTGAGAGACTCGATCCCTTTCATCTGCCGATTTCCTGATAGGGAAATCCCCGACACATAGGAGCGTTGACCGTTGACATCGAGGATCGGGGTTCGGAGGTTTGGATTGCATGGGAAGTGCACACCGGGTTCGCGATAGCGCGAACGTCGATTTCCTGATTTGCGAAGAAGGGCAGATCGCCGAGGAGGATTCTGTGGGTAAAGAACTCCCGAGGTAATTGGAAGAGCATCAACTCTTCGGGCCATAGAGACATAGAAGGTCCTGGTGAGCGCAGCCATGTCGCCAAGAGACGAGTTACGATCAAACATCAAGCTTGAAACCTTCATTTACGGCTAAATTATCATAAAATAAAACACATTGATCTAGCCTATTGCTTTCATCTTCATACTCTATAATTGTCTCCCTACATACAAGGGTCACCCTTAAGTCAGAAACGATTCCCCAATAAAAGAATGTGCAATGAATCACTGGATATTATTCACTTACATACTATAGTTGTTCATTGTACTATCCAACCCTAAATAATGTGAGCAATATGGACCCATCAAGCCACAATGATAGAGGGTGCCTAGTAACCTTGGAGTTACATGTGTGCTAGGGTATTTGCCAGCTTGAAAACTCAAAAAGAACAAATATATTCCATGGAAGAAATGAATTTGCAAGAGGAGTTTCTATGAATCTAGATGGATGACAATTCACTTCATTTGGTAAGTAATTGAAGTTTTCTCTGTCGTRAAKAGGTGAATTTBTTGTTKCTACTACTATCCTACCAAGCCCACCATCATCATGTTTTGTTGTTGTCATGGTTGGGGTTATGAAAAGGATGGAGCATGAGTTGAAGTAGAGCCATAAGGAGTAAAAGGTGTGGCCATACACTTAAACATGGAAAAGGCCATTGTAATGCTTTAAGTGCGAGAAAATGAATTGAAAATGTTGCTTTGAAATTATGATTTGAGGGATCCTTAAAATCCAAACTCCTCGTAAGAACACTAAAATGAAGGCAATGCATTGTAAATTTGTTTCTCCTTCATGTCTTTTTCGTAGATTCATTTGATGTAGTTTTTTTTTGCAGACCTCAAATATTGAGGTTTTTTCAAGGTCATCATACTCATCCTAACCCTCCCTCTTTTCTTCATCATCATTGGCTACACCCTCAAATATTGAGGTTATTTCAAGGTCGTCATGCTCATCCTAACCCTCCCTCTTTTCTTCATCATCATTGGCTACACCCTCATTGGCTACACCCTCATCTGCAAACCAACTTCTCTATAAATTCTAGAAAAACAAAAACACATTTGAGAAACAAACTAGAAATCTTTACACTAATTAAACTCTCGGAAATTTAAAATGATAAAAAACAAATCAAATACGTTAAAGCGCTAGAATGACAATTAAATAAATTCAAGCATTCAAATATTACAACATTCATTACTACAAAGTAAATGCAAAGGGTATACATAATGACAACTATAAACAAATGGTAGACATCATCACAAAATAAAAAAAAGTACACGCAAATGGTAGACATAATGACATAACAAAACATTTGCTGGAAAGGTACAACTAAATAATAATGACAAAATAACAACTATAGGTAATCAAAAAATAAAAAAATACAAACAAATAGTAGACATAATGACATAACGAGACATTTGCTGGAAAGGTACAACTACCGGAAAACAATAATGACAAAATGAAAATTATAGGTAAATAAACATGTTTATTAAATATCACTTTGTTACATAGAAATATTCAAGTAAGTATTTTTTTAAAGATGGTTTTAAATGTTTGTTAATAATACAAATTGTTTTTTTCGAGTCATCTAATTTAACAAGAAGTTAACTCCTCTATAAAGATAACTTTCCAAAGACGGTATTTAAATAAAAAATTAAAGTGAACTTTTCTGTAGCTTAAGGGACTTCCATTATATTGATATAGGTTAATAGGAAAAGGTGAAACATATAATCTGTGTCCACAGATTAATAAAAAATATTCTACACAATGATGATTAATAGTGATTAATATATATCTAATCAAATTGAAATAGAGTAATTAATATAAAAAATGTAATTAATTATCAAGATAATATCATAAATTGGTTTGATTGAAAATAGATTTAAATAATTATAAATATAAATCGATATATTGAAAATAACATAAATGTGTAGCATATGATAATATGTGATAACCTATAATAAAGATTAAAAATTAATAGAAAAATATGCCACATTGTAATTACTTATCTTTATAAACTGAAGTAACAAATATAAATGTATATATTGAAAATGGCACATATGATAATATGTGATAATCTATAATAAAAACTAGCAACAACCACTTTTATGTAAAAGGTGGTTGATATACGCCGATTGGCGTCATTTCTTCACTTTTTTTTAATTAATGGTGTTGATCGGCGTATATCAACCACTTTTTTCATAAAAGTGGTTCTTGCTAGTTGACGACCGACATGCATCGCCACAACCATGAACATATTTTAATACAATTTAAATGTAATATTTAAATATTATTTAGTAATTACTTATTTATTATGTAAAATAAAATATTTAAAAATTTAGTTAATATTCATATAAAATTTAATAATTTAATAATAATACTTAAATAATAATAAATAATAATTTAATTATTAAATAATAACAAATTATTATTTCTTTATAAAAATTATTAAACAATAAATAAATTATTAGAAAATTTTTATTTATTATTAAAAAAATAGTAAATAACAAATTATTTAATAAAGTTAATAAAAATAAAAATAATAAAGTATTATATTCAGTAATAAGAAAGTAATAAAAAAAATAAAGACATTGTTAATATAATACATTAATAATGCATTATTTAATAAATAAAGCAAGACAACACTAATAATGTATAAATACATTAATGTATTAATTAATTAATACTTCAATGAAATGCATAAATAAAGTATCAATATATTAATGTATAACCTAATATATTAATGTAACATGTAAATAATAAATATACTAAGAGTTGAATTTATTAATAAAAGTATAAATTAATAGACTGCAAAATTATTAAAATTAGTCAATTATTAATTGTTTAATAAAACATCTATACATTAATAAAGTATTAGAATTTCAAAAAATACAATAATACATAACATTAACACTTCTCGGATGGGGTGACTGGGAGTTTTAAGCGACCACGTGGAGGCGAGCGGGGAAATGACGGTAGGGGACTCACCAGCTCGCACCAAAGACACATTAATATGCCATGAATTCACACAAGCGAATTCATTCAAGGAGCCTGCTCGCACAGGGGGAAGGTACCAGCACCGAGTTTCAAATTTTAATGCTGGACGCGATGGCGGTCTTAATTGCACTGGGTATATTGTTCGGGTTCATTGCTCACCAGTTCATTTCAGCCTGTCGAGAGCGCTTGGGACACTCAGTCTCACAACCGCTCTGGCATCACCACCAGATTACTCACGGTCCTCTAGATGAATCGCTCCATTTGCTCGCATTATCTCGTCGCTTCGCTATGCCTCGGCTCAGGGGGACCCCTCGGCGCGGAGTGGCATGGCAGGCGGCCAAATCCCGAAGAAAACGACAGGTGATGTTTGAAAAAGCCATGGCTATTGCAGCTAAGCGAAGACGAACGAGGGGCTGGGCAATTATTGAGGAGGAGACCCCAGGCGTGGGACAAGACACCCCCCCTGCACTCAACCTTAACAGTGCGCAGTTTGATCAGGCCAGCACTCCAGCAGGGGCCGACGAAAGGAGCAACTGCGATGACAGTGGCAAGGACGAGCCTTATTCCCCGTGCTATATTGTGGAGGAACCTCCTCCTGAACCCACCAGACCCGACCACGGCGAACACAGGCAGAAAGCGCATGAAGACACCGGCCCAGCACAGTCACACCAAGCCGCAGGGGTTTCCCTCAGTCTCATCTTTGACGTGCGCCATCTTTTAGACGATCTGGTCTTTCGCACTGGGCGATTGGAACAGAGGATGGACCTGTTCTTTGCTGCGCATTCACGAGCTACACAGAAGAAGCAGTGTCCAACGTGTGCCAGACCATATGCCTTTCCTGCGCGCTAGAGGCATACCGAAGCTGCTGAAGTTCACATGGATTCCAAGGTCACCTGATGCTCCGACCCCCCTATTGCTTGTGGTTCTGTTTTGATAGTCTTTGCATGCGGAATTTTAGTTATGTTTATGCTCTAGTTTTAGTTACAAACTTTAGCATTCTGAAGCCACCTGCTACTCCCGGTTTCCTTCGGGCGGGAGATAGCCCTGTTAA
>ML781675.1:463509-486779 GCA_009831015.1 Picea engelmannii
TTATTAATTAATTCATTAATAACCTAGACATTAGTAACTAATGTGTTTATTGAACCATAATATTGTATGTGTGTTGGATATTTAGGCATAGCTAGCACACACATATCCCACATGTAGACGATAATAACAAGCGATGTTACCCCATGGATGGGGTGCTAGTAGAGCACACACGTTGAGTGAAGCAGCCCGGAGAGAGCCTCTGTGGCGTCAGCCACATGACGACCGCATGCCACTCCCTCCCACCTGCCTCATACCTTTAAGTTTAGCTCACTTGAGGTAGGGCGCCATTACTCTCAGTGCACCATGCTCTGCCTTGTCGCCCATTAGATGGACCAACACCTTCATTCGGCCTTTACTCTACTCATGCAGTTATTTATGGAATTGCACCAGCTCCTCGACCTATTTGAATTGCATCAATGGCTCTGGATGGCTCATTCCTTCCTAGTTGTTTTCCTCAGAGCTCGGCCTCATGCCCAGCCTTTCCCTTCTCTGCTGTCATCCTCTCTTGGTATGTTCCTAGCTCATTTTGCTCTCCCGGTGTTTCGGAGATGTGCAGGCTTCGAGGGAAGTCTAAACGCGGGTCGACCTGGCAGCCAAGCTGACCTTGCTTGGTCCTTCATCCCCCACTCGCTCCTTCCCATTTATTCTCCTCCTCGTCAACCACCTCGTCCTTCTCTCTGGTGCATTCGACTCACAATCCAGAAAATCTCTCGCCCCTCTCCGCGTTCCTTGCCAACATAATGGAGGGGATGGACTGCTCAGGGGCCTCACTGGATTACAACCCAGGACCTTCCAAATATTCAGCCTCTACTTCACACCTAGGCCCATTGGCTCCTCCTAACTCTCCAGCCTCCTAGTCGCTTCAGGCCCTATTAATATTATGGTAGCTGCGGGAGGTATTTACCCCCACGTGTGAACCTGACGAGAATAGAAGACTCTAGAAAGAAAGAGAAACCCTAATTAGTTGGCTAATAACCCTATGAGCCTTGTCAGCTCAAGAAGATAATTTATATTAGGCTATTAGTCTCCGAGAGAAGAAGTCGGTCAGAATTAATAATAATATACTGAACAGACACATACCCAGAAGGAGAAGTAGGCCCCAACCAAACTAGCAGGATTACTATAAATACAGGGCACAAGTTCTCATTTGCAGCATCTCAGAATTGTAGTTCTGCAGTTTGGTGTGCACTGCAGTTGTAGTCTTGTGTGCAGGTTTGGAGGAGGATTGCAGGTGCAGCTGCAGCAGCAACTAGTTCTCAGTTTTGTCTTGAATATCTCTTGGCTAGGGTTTGGGACTATCTGATCAGTCTTTTGTGTTGCGCTATCCTTGGGGAGAGATGTGCTACTCCTTGTTTGGCTATCTAGCCTAAGGTTTACTTCCGGAGGAATTCTCAGTCAAGGTTAATGTGCTCGGAGGGAGGCTTCGGCTTGTGGTTGGGTGATGAGGGTATCGTCAATGGTAAAACAAGCACACCATATTCTATATTCTAACAGGTTATGGGCCCACACCCCTTCAGTCAACCTAAAATGATGGAAGGAAACATAGCCGCTAGATATTGAGCTAGTTGAGGTACTGTCGCCAGGGTTATTAGCAGGAGCAGTTTCCAAAAGCACTGCAGCTAGGGTTACCAGCAGTAGCAGTTGCAGAAACCCTAAACCTCTTGTGGGCCACAAGGATCAGTAGGTGGACAGGTGGCACACCTTATCAGGGTTTCACAGTGAGAAATTCTGAAACTTTGACATCAGGATTCACGATACTGTGAACTTTGAAATGCTGATAAAGGGAAGAGGCAATTGAATAGTCAACTTGCACATGTGTCAGAGTATCGACATATTGGGACTTGGGAGTCGGAGAATCGAGTTGCTCGACACCATGAGTGTCGAAATCATGATAAAGAAAGTTATGAAATAGAAGGAAGGTTCAGCATTGACTTGCATCAGGTTTCGGGGATTCGAAACTCCAGCGCTCAACCACTGACCTCACAAAGTCGCGAAGTTCGATTCCCCGATAAGTAAAAAGAGGGGATCGCACGAAGAGTTTTTTGGGTGCATATTTCCCGATAGGGAAATAGAAGAACGTTTGGAGTTCTTCAGGCCATGAGAAGGAGGAGATCATGTGAGTTGACGTGGACCTTCCGACCTGTGGGTTGTGTAGGAAGGGCGTTGGCATCAAGTGGTATCAGAGCTCAGAAAGGTTCTTTTCTTTCTATAGCAGAGAAAGAGAATTCACCATGCCGCCGAGAAGAGATAGGCAATCACCTGATCCAGAGGATAGGGAAATGCCAAGGAGAAGAGGCAGGCATGTAACAGATCCAGTCATAGAGAGACAAATTCATGATCTCCGAGCAAGACTCGAAGACATGGAGACAGCACAAAGATGCACAGCCAATGCATGGGATCTTAGTGATTCCGAAAGCGAGATTGAGGTTGAACGTGAAGAATAAGTTGCAGCTGAAGATGCATCAAATGAACGTTTGATCAAAGATATTGCAAGGATGGGTGCAAGAGAAAAGATGGACATTCTAGTTTACAAGGGAAACTTGGATGCAGAGGAGCTTCTAGACTGGATTAGAGCTCTAGACACATACTTCGACTATGAATATGTCGAAGAGGACAAGAAATTCAAGCATGTTGTCACACACTTGAAAGGACATGCATCATTGTGGTGGGATGAACTACAAGCTGACCGACACTGCAAGGGCAAGTAGAAGATCAAGAGCTGGGATAGAATGATCACGAAAATGAAGGTGAAATTCATCCCGAGAGATTATCAAATTACTCTGTTCAGGAGAATGCAAAACCTGAAACAGAAGCTGATGACAGTGAAAGAATACACTAAGGAATTCTATAAACTGAACATCAGGGCAAGTCATCAGGAGAGCGATGATGAGAAAGTTGTCAGATATATGAATGGCCTGAGATATGATATCCAGGATGAAATGAGCATGGTAACCATCCGTACTGTGGAAGATGCTTATCATATGGCTCTGAAAGAAGAAGAGAAGCTGAGCCGAAAATAGGGTTAGAGGGGTCGAGACAGGAGTCAACCCAGAGGCAAAGAGGTTTCCCAGGATAAATACCAGAAGCCCAAGGAGGAATGGAAGAAACCTCAGACTCGTACAAAGAAAAGGGGAAGTTCACAGTGAGGGCAATATGTTGAACAGAAAGGGCAGCATAATTAACAGAGAGGAGATTATGCTGACAACAACACTTTTCCTTGTACTAGAGGTAGAGGAAGAGGAAGAGGTGGAGTAATCACATGCTTCACATGCAGAAAGAATGGGCACAAGTCTTATGAGTTTCCAGAGAAAAATAAGGACATTGGAGAAGCTCACATTGCCGAAGCGCAGAGGTGGGATGTTGAGGTAGAAGACGCTAAAGGCGGAAGATCGCTCATGATACGAAAAGTCCTTTTGACACCCGAGCAAGAGGTGGAGAGTTCAGTCCAAAGGACCAGACTTTTCAGGACTGCTTGCAAGACCAAGGATAGGGTATGCAAGGTCATTGTAGATAGTGGTAGCACAGATAATCTCGTATCTACAGAGATGGTAGAGAAGCTAGAGCTAGAGACGATTGATCATCCAAGCCCATATAGAGTTTCATGCTACAAAAGGGACACCAGGTAACTGTCACTAAACAATGCTTGGTTGAATTCAAGATAGGGGGATATAATGATAAGATTTTATGTGATGTCATTCCTATGGATGTTTGTCATCTATTGTTGGGTAGACCATGGCAATATGATAGAAATGTGATTCATGATGGGCGAATGAACACATACACCCTAGAGAAGAATGGAGGACACACATGTTGCTTCCGATAAAGGATAAGGAGGTGGAGCCAGAGGTAAGCAACATAGTACTTCTCATGAGTGGGAAGGAACTTTTGATAGAGGTTAAGAAGAAGGAGGATCCACAGTTCTTTGTGGTCAGAAAACCAAAGATTGTTCTGACTAGCACAAGAGTGGATGATTTTCCAGAAGAAATTCAGGAACTGCTGGAAGAGTTCGTTGACATCATAGTGGATGAATTACCTTGTTCGTTGCCACCGATCAGGAGTGTGAGTCATCATATTGATCTCATACTAGGAAATTGTTTTCCAAACAAAGCTACGTACAGATTGACACCGCAGGAGAATGAGAATGTCAAGAGGCAAGTCCAAGATTTGTTGGACAAAGGCTTAGTCAGGGAAAGCTTGAGTCTGTGTGTTGTTCCAACAGTACTCAGTCCGAAGAAAGACGGAGGCTAGAGGATGTGTACTGACTCAAGGGAGATAAACAAGATAACCATCAGGTACATATTTCCATTGTCGAGGATGGATGATCTGATGGATTTCTTAAGTGGAGCAAAGTACTTTTCAAAGATTGATTTGAAAAGCGGTTATCACCAGATTCGCATGAGGGAGGTGACGAATGGAAGACAGTATTCAAAGCCAATAAAGGTTTGTATGAATGGCTTGTTATGTCATTTGGCTTAACAAATGTACCAAGTACCTTCATGAGGTTGATGAACGAAGTCCCGAGGGAGTTCATCGGAAAGTTTGTCATTGTGTATTTAGATGACATACTAGTTTACAGTAAGACAGTGGCCGAGCATCTGAAGCATTTGGCTACAGTGATGCAGAAACTACAGCAGGAGAAGCTGTTGATAAATATGAAGAAATCCTCATTCATGAAGACAGAACTCATTTACTTGGGGTTTTTTATTTCGGCGAATGAGTTGTGTATGGATCCAGATAAGGTGGAGGTAATCAAGAATTGGCCATCACCGAAGAATATCTTTGAGGTGACAAGTTTTCACGGATTGGCTAGTTTCTACCGAAAATTCATTAGGAATTTCAGTGGAATTAGTGCAGCGATGATGGATACAGTGAAGAAGTGGCATAAGTCTTTTCACTGGCAGAAGAGGCTGAGAAGAGTTTCAACCTGTTGAAGAGGAAGATTACAGAAAAACCAGTTTTGGTGTTGCCGGATTTCCAGAAAACATTTCAGGTGAAATGTGATGCAAGTGGATTTGCAATTGGGGCAGTCTTAAGTCAAGAAGACAGGCCGATAGCATATTTCAATGAGAAGCTGAATGAGGCGAAATTGAAGTACTCCACATATGATAAGGATTTCTATGCTATCATACAGGCATTGAAGAAGTGGAAGCATTACTTGATCCCGAAAGAGTTTGTCTTGTACAGTGACAATCATGCACTGCAATTTGTGACTCAACAGGAGAAGTTGAATCAGAAACATGTCAAATGGGTTGAGTATATGCAGAATTTCACTTTTGTGATTAAACATATTTCTGGTACTGCTAACAAAGTGGTTGATTCTTTGAGCAAGAAGTGTTTGATGTTGTAGGAGTTCATAGTCAAAACAATGGGTTTTGATGATCTCAGGAACATGTACGCAGACGATCAGGATTTTGGAGAGTCGTATGAAGCAACTGAGAATCCAGTTTTTAGAGATAGAAGCCAGTGGGCCGAGTACATGATCCAGGAAGGATTGTTGTTTAAGGGAAATCAGCTATGTATTCTGAAATGCTCCATGAGGGAGAATCTGTTGAAGGAAAAACACAGTGGAGGATTGGCAGGACATTTTGGTCATGAAAAAATGTTTGCAAAGATGAATGAGTCATACTTTTGGCCGGGAATGTGAGAGGATGTCAAGAGATTTGTATATAGATGCAGAATTTGCCAGCATTCGAAGGGAAGGAAGCAGAATGTGGGTTTTTATCAACCATTGCCCATACCAGAAAGGTCATCAGATGCGATTAGCATGGATTTTTTATTGGGGTTGCCAAGAACACAGAGAGGGTGTGATTCAATCTTTTTGGTAGTGGATAGATTTTCTAAAATGGCACACTTCATTCCATGTCAGAAGACTAGTGACGTGACTCACATCACGAACTTGTTTTTCAAAGAGGTCATTCGACTTCATGGGTTGCTGAGAAGCATAGTTTTGGATTGAGACACGAAAATCATAGGGCATTTTTGGAGTACCTTACGGATGGACAAACAGAAATGGTGAATAGAAGTCTAGGAGACTTGCTGAGAAGCTTGGTGACAGAGCACCATAGCAGTTGGGACAATATATTACCACAGGCATAATTTGCGTACAATGACTCAGTGAATCGTAGCACAGGCCATAGTCCATTCCAGGTTGTATATGGCATGCAGCCGAGAGGAATTTTTGAACTAAGGGATTCAGAACAGACTGCGACTAGGAGCGCTAGTGCAGAATAATTCGTAGTGGCGATGAAATAACTTCACAGCTAGGTGAAGGAGCGATTGTTGAAATCAAATCAGGAGTATAAGCATAGGGCCGATCAGCATAGAAGTCAACTTCAGTTTGAGGTTGGTGATCTGGTTCTAGCACATTTGAGGAAGGAAAGGTTCCTGAGAGGAATGTATAATAAGTTGAAAATGAAGAAAATCGGACCATGTAGGGTCTTGAAGAGATTTGGGGCAAATGCTTACGAGATTGAATTACCCGATGGGATCAGAATTTCTCCGATATTAAACATCTCATATTTATACCCATATAAAGTTGGAGAAGCAGAGACTAGAGATGAGAAGCCAGTGATCCAATGGACAAAGCATATGCCAGTTGCAGAGAATCCACAGATGGAATGAATACTAGACAAGAGAGTGAGTAAGAAGACCAGAAGGAAAGAATACTTTGAGTATGGTCAAATGGAAGAACCATCCAGTTGAAGACGCCAGCTGGGAGACTGAAGTGGGGATACAGAAGTAGGACAGACAGTGCAGGAGCTCATGGACAGGAGCCCATGAAAGTTTTCAAGCGAGGGAGTATGATATAGGAGCATTGCCAACACATCAAGCGAGCCAGCACGGAAGCAGAAGACAATTGGACAAGCCAGCACAAATTTTGAAATTACTTCGGATTTTATGCACGAACATTAATGTGGAAATTTAATGAAGCGCACTTGTATATTGTAATCGGACCTTGAGCGGATTGCTCTCATCCTTAGTAGGTAGACAATATTTAAGATAATTAATGTAAAGTAGATAGAATTTAATTCTAGATTAGACAGTTTGAAGAGTGCAAGAGGGAAATGGGTTATAGACACCCTCATTGTGTATTGTATCATTATTGGAGTTAGAAGCATTGGAGCAAGAGCATGCAGAGAGCTGTGTAAGAACACCCATGTACAGATATTTGAATTAATAGAAGAGATTGATTCAAATTCATGGTTTTGTGTTGTTCTCTGTGTATTGATGCTGAATGATATGCTCATGAATGTTTGCTTCCAGTTATACATTTTATTTTATATGCTGTGTATGTGATTTCATGTTGAGTTTGGAATTTGAAAGGAAGAAGGAATGAGTTTCAATTGTTTCTCTATTTGAGCCAGAGAATTCCTACAAGGAGTGCATTTGAAGTGTCCACAAGGAGTGCGTTGATGAAGGTCTCAGGTAGTTTAACTTTTGTCCTCATTCACCCAGAGTGCATTTGGGCACAGGAGCCGTGCAAGGAGTGCACAAGCCGAGTAAAAGTATTAGGGTTGTGAACCTGAGTGAAGTATTGAGAGACTACTGTTGCAGGTGTGCGCAGATTCAAAAGGGTTCAAGCACTTAGACGTGTTTGGAGGTTGTCGCAAGGAGTGCATGCAAAAGTATTTTCCAAGGTTAAGATTTGGAGAAAGATCAGGAGGGAGAAGGCCCTTGGAACTGTTGAAAGACAATGTATGGAGTTGGTGCGTGAAGTGCTTAAGCAGGCATTACAAGTTTGTGTGCAGACGAACAAGTTATCACGGAGGAAGACTTGGTTCAATTTTCCTAGGTCATCAAAGAAGAAATGGATGGTCAGAATTCTCCAAGGAGGATTCGCGATAATCCGTGGGCCATTGGATCTTGCAGAGGTGCAAGGGAGATACGACATCATATTCTCTAAATTTTTGAAGCTCAGGAGGGGCAGAGTCGTTGATTAGGGCCACGAGGACCGTCGGATTTACACGTGGAATCATGTATCGGGGTTTCGTGGGTCGAAGCTCTGAAATATTGCAACGGGAATCACGATATTGCCATATGCGATATCTCGACAGGCTAAAGGAATGGTGTGGGCCACAAGGGTCAGTAGGTGGACAGGTGACACACCTTATCGGGGTTTCACAGTGAGAAATTTAGAAACTTTGACATCAAGATTCGCGATACTGCGAACTCCGAAATGCCGATGGAGGGAAGCAGTGATTGAATAGTCAACTCGCACACATGTCGAAGTATCGGCATATTGGGACTTGGGAGTTGGAGAATCGAGTTGCTCAACACCACAAGTGCCGAAATCATGATAAAGAAAGTTCTAAAATAGAAGGAAGGGTCAGCATTGACTTGCATCGGGTTTTGAGGATTCGAAACTCCACCGCTCAACCACTGACCTCACGAATTCGCGAAGTTTGATTCCCCGATAAGTCAAAAGAGGGGATCGCGTGAAGAGTTATGTGGGTGCATATTTCCCAATAGGGAAATAGAAGAACGTTTGGAGTTCTTAGGGCCGTGAGAAGGAGAAGATCCTATGAGCTTACGTGGACCTTCCAACCTGTGGGTTGTGTAGGGAGGGTGTTCGCATCACGTGGACTCTATTATATATTGTAGAAGACAATAAGGACAGGAGACGGAAGCATGGACTCAGTCAGACAAAGGGAGAAGATTATATGCACTTATACATGAAGCAAGAATTAGGAGGGAGCTAATCCTATGATCCATTAAAGATGATGAAATATATATATATATATATATATATATCCATGGTAGAAGCCATGAAAACACAGTACATGCTCAGCTCAATCGCAGAAGAAGATCTTTTCAAGAGAACCCTTAAAGTGTTCCTGGTTGTCCATCCAGATCTGTGAACCGATGATGAAGGTAAGAAGTGGAATATCTAGGGCATGGAATCTATAAGAAACTCCATGGACCCAAGAGCCAATGAGAAACATGAAGAAGAACATGAAGATTCCAAGAAATAAAGAGAAGCCAGAACAATCAGTCATTGTATCAAAATTGTTATCCTGATATGAACTCACTAAAAGGAATCAAGCAGAAGAACTGAAAGTTGTGATGAAGAACAGTCTACAGAAGACTTATGAATAAAAGCATTGCAATATCTAGAACCAGAGGTTCTCCCAGATGGAGGGAGAAGACTATGATGATTGATTGTTCTAGTACACCAGACTTGTCTCTATATAAGTCATTATATTATCCGCAACATCCATGAGTCAGAATTCTACATCAGATGAATGCAAAGAATGTTCTCCAGAGAAATTGAATAAAGAAAGTATGAAGAGAAATCTCAAAACTTTAAGGCATACCAGAAAGATACTCCTGTATGCAGATAAGAAGATAACAACTTGGCGGAGAACCTCCAGTGCACAGCAGAAGCGTGGTGAAGATTTCCTATAACATCAAGATGACTACTCAGAAGATCATATCTCATAATGACAGAAGAAGTTCCACATGGATATGTTCCAGTTCTCTAAATATACTCTAATGTTCAGATCTACATGAAGCCTTCACAGTGTTCTAGACTATAGTACAAGCATTAATCTATCCATGATGAAGTCCAAAAAGGAGAAAATGATTTTTGAAATACATATCTCCACAGATGAGAAGATAAGCATACATTTTGGTAAAGCTTCTATTCAAGATGAAAGAACTTGCATACTCAAGCTAGAGCTTGTGGAAATGACTCTCTTAGCTGGAAGGGAAGACTCTTCAAACTAGAAGAAGGTACGCAAACATTTATTTTTGTGATTGAAATAACTCTCCAGTTAGGAGGGAGCATTGAAAATATCATTTATCTTTGTAATTGAAAAATAGTCCATATTGGACAGATGCTTTTCTGTTTGGAAAGTGGATTGAGATTTCTAATGGACAATGACTTCCCATTGTAGTTAACATGGGAGGCAAACTGATTGCTGATGTATCATAGACAATGAATTCCCATTATGGGGAGTGGTCTAGGACAGCCATTCTTCTTGGAAGTCACTCTGAGTAGTGGTCAAGTAGAATGGTCAACCTTGCCAGGAAGTCATTCTTTCGAAGTTCACAGTTGTGAGAAATTTCGAAGAATCGTCCGTTTTGGAGGTTGATGCAAGAGAGACATTCCTTGAGGGTTATACATTCTCTCCAGGTTACACTTTAGTGTCGGAGGAATGGCCCAGGGTGGGGAATGGTCCAGACAGTTATTCCTCGAGGGTAGACTCATTCTCTCCAGGTTACACTTTTTTTAGTGTTGGAAGAATTCCCCAGAGTGGGGAGTAGTCTAGGCTCAACAATCAGGGATAGTTATTCCTTAAGGGAAGACTTATTCTCTCCAGGTTACACTTTGTTTAGTGTCGGAAGAATGGCCTAGGGTGGGGAATAGTCCAAGACAGTCATTCTTTAGGGAAAACTCATTCCCTCCAGGTTACACCTTGTTTACTGTTGGAGGAATGGCCCCGGGTAAGGAATGGTCCAAACATTTCTCGATGGTAGACTCATTCTCTCAAGGTTACACTTTGTTTAGTGTCAGAAGAATGGCCCAGGGTGGGAAATGGTCCAGGTTCAGAAATCAGAAACAATCATTCTTCCTTGGTTGAGAAGAATGGGGCAGATAGCCCATTGTTGATATTCTATATTGAGGGTAGACATTCTTTCAGATCTCACAGACGTGAGTGAAAGATTGGCCTAGATGATCATTATTGATATTCTATATTGAGGGTAGACATTCTTTCAGACCTCATAGATGTGAGTGAAAGATTGGCCCAGATGATTATTATTGATGTTATATACTGAGGGAAAACACTCTTTCAGATCTCACAGACGTGAGTGAAATATTGGCCCAGATGATTATTGTTGATATTCTATACTGAGGGCATACATTCTTTCAAATCTCACAGATGTGAGTGAAACATTGGCCCAGTTGATTTAGTTTTTATCTTAACATTGTTTCTATGCATATGAAGACTACAGTGGTGGAATACATTCTTTCAGATCTCACAGACGTGAGTGAAAGATTGGCCCAAATGATACAGTTTTTATCATAACATTGTTTCTATGCAGGATGCTATCAGATGTTTGTTATGAAGACTATATGACAGTAGATGAGGACTACTGTGGTGAATATGTTTCATTGTTTGCAACTATACATTGTTGATCAAGTACTTGTGTGTTACTTGATGTGGTAGTTAACCACTGGATTGTAGTTGTGTACTACTATGAATAGACACAGTTGTGCTCTATTCTTGTTCTAATTGCCTTGAAGACTATCAGTAGATTATTGGAAATGATGATCATTTAGATGAATGATGAACAGAGATTCTCCAAACAGAAAATAGTTCAAAGATTTTACTTCTCTTGTATCACTCCATGGTGAGAGTGACTTATCCAGCATCATATCTAACTACTTAGATGAAGTATGGTTTCGAGAGATGATGCAGCTGATGGTGATGGTGATGCTCATGATCTAGTCGTGAAATAGTCTAGATGACTATATTGATGCTACCGGGTAAATGGTATGTTTTGTGCTCAAGTCCATTACCTGTAAATACCTCTCTAGCTAGGAGGGAGTGTTAATATTATGGTAGTTGCAGGAGGTATTTACCCCCACGTGTGAACCTAACGAGAATAGAAGACTCTAGAAATCAAGAGAAACCCTAATGAGTTGAATAATAACCCTAGAAGCCTTGTCAGCTCAAGAAGATAATTTATATTAGGCTATTAGCCTCTAAGAGAAGAAGTTGGCCAGAATTAATAATAATATACTGAACAAACACATACCCAGAAAGAGAAGTCGGCCCCAACAAAAATGGTAGGATTACTATAAATACAGGGCGCCAGTTCTCATTTGCAACATCTCAGAATTGCAGTTTTGTAGTTTGGTGCGCACTGCAGTTGCAGTCTTGTGCGCAGGTTTGGAGGAGGATTGTAGGTGCAGCTGCAGTAGTAGCTAGTTCTCAGTTTTGGATTGAATATCTCTTGGCTAGGGTTTGGGACTATCTGATCAGTCTTTTGTGTTGCGCTATCCTTGGGGAGAGATCTGCTACTCCTTGTTTGGCTATCTAGACTAGGGTTTGCTTCTGGAGGAATTCTCAGTCAAGGTTAAGGTGCTCGGAGGGAGGCTTCAGCCTATGGTTGGGTGATGAGGGTATCGTCAATGGTAAAACGAGCACACCATATTCTATATTCTAACAGGCCCAACCTCTCGACACTCGATATCATATGGATGGTCTAGAATCCAGCCAAAATTTGCGTTAGCAACCCCACTCTCGAGCCGGTTCCAACGCTGATCCAGACTGTGAATGGAAAACATGCTTCGCACTATTGCAGAGCCTGGTATTCAACTTGCATCGAGACGTGGATGACCTATGGTTCCACCTAGAGACCTTGGACGACAAATCCTCTCAACTCCTGCATTTTCTCTCTGTAATGCAGGGTGCTCTTCACCTTCCAACAGAGGCAGCCCATGTAGCATCAAATTCAGCACCAGTGTTGGCACCACCTCCCTCATTGGAAACTTTGGTCCACGCCAAGCCAAACCATGAGGAGCAATGGATTCCATCCTAGCCGGAGGACGTCCAACAAGAGGAGAATGTGCCACCATAGCTGGAGGATGCAATGCAATGGGACGGGACACTAGTCGAGGAGGAGCCGACTCCTCCCGGGGACTCGACATTCAATGCCTTCTTCCTGGATGCGTGGCCACACTAAAACCCATATCAATGATTTCTCTATTGATTTTTTTTATGCACGGCCACCTTTTTGGCCACCTCTCATGCAGTTGTCTATGGTTATTATGGTTATGTTTACACTTTGCACAGTTGTAATGGCCGTCGTTAGGGGGCATAATTTTGAACTCTATTTGCGTCAGTATAAGTCTAAGACTTAAGTTATGAAGTGGTTCGACTATTTGATATGGTTTCCCCTTAGGGGAAGCTCATTTTTTACAACTTGAAACCATAGAAGTTCTTTGTACTCTCTGATTTTGACAGAATTTTATACAATCTTAGTTAAAAAAAAAAACAATCGATGTTCCTAATGCATATTTTTTAAATGTTCACAACTAATCATGCATACAGATAAATAGAACATAGAGGATCACAATTCTGAGGATCAAAAACCCTCTGATCTAAGTAAGGTGCACTAACCTTATCACTTTTCACACGCAGGAGAAGAGAACTTACCAAAGTTCTGAAGTCCTGAAGTATTTTGGGACCGTCCATCGTCAAGGAGGATAGGTGGCATAAGATCCATAACTCCGAAAGTTCATGGACCAAGAGGAGGTGAAATAGCCAAATTAAATCTCAATCATCCAATCATTCGAAGTAGATCTCAGTCATCAGATCACCCAAAGTAAATCTCAAGCATCGGATCCTCCGAGGAGAATCTAGATCATCTAATCCAGGAGAGACGTGGCGTAGATCTATGGATTCTGGGTAAAGTCTCGAAGTAATTCATAGCCATCAGATTAAGAGGACAGGTGGCATAAATATGTATATTTCGGGTAAATAACTGAAGTAAGCCTCAATTGTCCGATTCAAGTGGACACGTGGCAGGTATCCGCATACTTCAAGAGAAGCTAAAGTTCGAGATTTGAGGTTCTCGAATCTCGGAGAGTGGAAGGATATCTAAACCGTCAAATCCATAGGGACATGTGATGATAGATCATAGACTTCGGATAAATCACTTCAAGAGTTTCAGATTGAGAGTTGAAACTCCTGAATCCCGAAATGTTGAAGCATCGAAGTGTCGAACTGACGAAGAGCCAAAGAGTCCAAGCACTAAAGAGCCAAAGCACCAAAGAGCTGAAGTACTGAAGCACCGAAGGGATGAAGTAGATCTGAACCGTCAGATCCAGAAAAAAGGTGGTGTGAATCTGTGGATTCTGGGAAAAGACTCGAAGTAAACGGCAATCATCAGATCGTCCGAAGTATATCTGAACCGTCAAATCCGAAGAACAAGTGGCGTGAATCTGTGTATTCCGAGTAAAGACCCAAAGTAAATGTCAACCGTCGGATCGTTCGATGTAGATCTAAACCATCATATCTGGAGAATGGGTGGTGTGAATCTATGGATTTTGGGTAAATACCCGAAGTAAGTTTCAATTGTTTTATTGAAGAAGACAAGTGGCATAAATCTGCATACTTCAAAGGTAGTGAAAGTTGAGACTTGAGAATTCCAAATTCCAGAGATGTGAAGTGATCACAGTCATTGATGTAAGGGGAGACACATGTTAGTAGATTATTAACTCCATATAAAATTCATTGGAGGAAGGCGAGAGTCGAGATTTGATATTTTCGAAGTCTGGAAATCCGAAGTGACAAGAGTCGTCGATGTGAAAGAGGACACGTGGCGCTAGATCTAGAACTCTAGAGGAAAGAGGAGGAGGAAAAGTCTAAAGACTCGGAGAAGATCTCGATCCCTGATCGAGAAGGGTGTGGTAGGACCGATGATCCGGTTGGGGAGGCCAAAGTCCCGAATTGGGAGCACAACCATTGATTAGGGAGAATACGTGTTAGTAGATATTTAACTCCGAAAGATAGCTACTGAGGAGATAGAGAGAATTTGAGAGTTGAAAATCTTGAAGGCCAAAGAGTTAGAACCAATCGTAACCGTCGATTGGGAAGGGAGTTATGTGCCGATGGATTGGGAGGTCTGGAAAGGCACGTGAAACATAGGAAAGGAGGATAGATAGCAGTCATTGATCACAAATCATCGCCAAAATAAAGATATCAACATTAGGGAAAAATTGTGGGGCCAGAACATGATAGGGTCTTAATTCTCATTGACCAGACCACAATTGAAACCACAGTATTACTAAATGCATACATGGCACTTTGTAGTAAATTGCGGGGATAAAAGTGGGTTGGTTTAAAACCACCCCTGGATGCACCCACAATCACATATTTTTCAAGAGGTCATAGCCCAGGGTCATGTGAAGGAGGGGGTTAACGAAAAAGGAGCTAGCACCTAAAATTATACATTTCATAAGTGCGTAGATAGAGGTCACGGGTATCCTTAGCCCTGCACTAGGTAATCAAAAGGTTTTATGTTTAATTACAGAACGAGACCATCAAGGTCTCAAAGAGTTGTTTGGCTCCAGAATTAGAGATCCTTGACTAGAAGGCTGAGTTGGTTCCTCAAGTGTCTAAATTAGAACCCATAGAGAGAGAGGATTTGTTCTTGTAAGGAGGAATTTTTTTTTTTTATTATATATTTTAGCCCCGTCGTGGGTGTGTTACAAATTAGTATCAGAGCATGGTTACAACACTTGGCCTGCTTGGGCTTATGGACAAGTCGCTTAAAAATTCTATTTGGAGTACTTTTAAAAGAGTGACACTCTACCTTACCTCTTTCTTAAAAAGTCTAGTTAAAATGTTATTTAAAAAAAGAATGAAAATTTCTATTATCTGTGTGCATTTAAGAAATTGAACCATGTATTGTTCATGAACTAATAGACTGTTAGCTAACAATAAGTGTTTTTGACAACACTCGAGCAGTCACTAAATCATGGGAAAAATTAAAGAATAAAGGATGGTGACATGTCATGAAGTGGGGGATGGCTCCCACAATAGAGATGAAGAATCTGACGAAAGGAGGGCAGTGGAAACCCCTCCAGATCTGGTTGAAACTGTAAGGAGCCTAAGGGCCAAATTACAGAGTTGCAAGGCTAACAATGAGAGATTGATAAAGGAGAAAGAAAAACAAATAGAAATTAATGCATTCTTGCTACAGATCTTGTCCAACATATAGAGGAAACTATAGCATGAACCCTGATCTAGATGGATATCGATGGCCACCCACCTTTTCCAACTGGCTCAAAACAGTTTTCTAGCAATTTTGTCAATTTACTATTTTTAGAAGGTTTTAACTTCCGGAGCCATTTTGAGGGCCTAAATGAAGGATTTTCAGGATCGACCCAACTCAATGATAGCCAAAGGCATGATTGAGGCCCCAAAATGAATATCCTTGATGATAACTTTCCAACGGGCTATCATGCGCCTAAAACGAAGATCGTATGCAAAAGTTACGACCCCGGGTAGTTGATGCACTAACATACCCAAACGGGGCCAACATGACTTTTGACGCTTCATCTCCTAGGGTTAGGTTTTTGGTGTCTATGACTTTTGGAATTACTGTTTATTGTAAAAAGGGCCTTCAAATCCTCATTGTAATCATCTTCTTGGGAATGCGAGTAGCCATCACATCTCTTCTCAGAGATAAGCTGCCACCATTCTAGCGAGCCTTTCACTCTGTATTTTTACAGTCTCTGTACATTTCTTTCATTAATAGAAATCCTGTATTAATGTATATCTGTGTTTATGGTTGCATATCTGATACATTTTGTTTATATTATTGAATATCTACGATTTCTCTTTACATTTCTTTATTATATCTTCGCTCTCACTTCATGCCAAAAATAATTCGGATCAGTGGTATCAGAGCAGGCTGCTCTTGATCGTTTTTCAGTGCATGTCCCCGACAAGGTCTGAGTATAGAAAATTGGGTATCAATATTGTCTCTCTGAAAGAAAATCTCTCTCACACATCCAAGAAAACCTCAATGGCAAAAGAAAAAAAAAATGACAGAGCAGACGATCCTATCAGTCTGTTTCTTGAGCAATCTCTCACGCGATAGTGGGACGAAATGATGGAGAATTTTTCTCACATCCTTCAATGCCTGCCGATAGCAACAGGTGCATATTCATCAAGCAACCACTTTGGAGGCACATTTCCTTTCAAGGTACAAGTTAATTTTGATAGTCCTGTATTTGAAGGATAGATAGATACAGAAGCCCTAGACAAATGGTTAAATATGCTAGAAGGTTATTTCTTTGTTCACAATTTTTCCGACAAATAAAAGATCACCTTCACACTCCTTAAAGCTCTCCCCCATGTCAAACATTGGTGGGAAACTTATTGGGAGCATATTTCCACAGAGGATTCTGAAATATATGGGACTGATCCCACTTGGAATTTTTTTGTGGATGCAGTAAAGGAACAACATTACCCTGTTGGAAACTATGAGGACTAGTACATGAGATGGACCACATTGCGGCAATAGAGGGGCCAAGCAGTTCTGGAGTTCACCAATACCTTCCATACCTTGTGCACCAAGCTGGGTATCAAAGACTCCAAACGACATTTGGTTCTAAAATATCGTGGGGCTCTACACAGATACATCCAAAATGAAATGGATTTTCTGGACATCTCATCACTCGGTGTTGCCTATCGATATGTTGTTAAAATCAAGAAAAAATTTAAGCACCAGAAAAAATGGTAGTTCAGGTCTGCAAATCCACAACAACCAAAGTATGACAAAGACATCCCTAACAAATAGTCTCCTGAAAACTAGTCCAAGACACAGGAAAACAAGGGTCATGGGAAGACAAAGAAGAAGACTGGAAAATTGTGTGATTTCCACAAATCCCCTGGCACAACACCGATGAATGTCACTCAAAACAATCATTGGTGGCTGAGATCAAAGATAAGGAGTTAAACCCTGATTCAGAATTTGATTATGAAAATTCCAGTAAAGGATAGATCATTGACGCAGACCCCACTGCTATTGTCACGAACGCAACAATTCAACCAGAAGAACCAACAGATTGTGAAGAGGGGGAGTGCATGTTTCATTAACAGATGTGGGTGAAGGGGACCCCACTGCATTTTATTGTTGATAATGGAAGCCAGAAGAACCTCATCTCAACAAAGGTTGTCAAATAGTTTGGATTGTCGACAATACCACATCCGCAACCATACAACATTGGGTGGCTTCACCAAGGACGAGATCTTCGTGTCATCCAACAGTGTCTATTGTCATACGACATCCAACCCTTCAAGGATGAGGTATTATGTGATGTTGCCCCACTAGATCTCTATGATATCTCTTGGGCCAGCCATAAAGCACCATGTTATTTATGAGTCTTGACCTCGTAGTGTCATTTTCACTTTGGGGGGTCATCTCTACAGAATACTAGAGGTAGCTCCCACTCCTATTCCACCTAAAAAGTGTTGAAAAGTAGTATCTCATACTGCAAAATTTATCTTCTTCACAATCTGTTCAAAAGGAGAACAGAAGGACACTGCAACCACTACAGCCTCGCCCCAAGCACCTTCTATCCCACAGAAGTAGGTCGACAAGGCTGCAAAAAAATGAAAAGATTCCTTTTGCACACCGTCCTCTCATGTATCGTGACTTGTTTAAGAGCCTCAACCTCAACAGGTTCCTGACAGACTTGCACAAACTAAGCAGCGCGGCGTCTCCATCAAGGCAAGCAGCTCACCAAGATGTAGATTCAAAAAACACTTTTCCCTCTCCTGAGGGAAACTCAATGCAATGGATACCATTACATCCTAAGGAGGGAGGATTTATCCATATGGATATTGGTGGCCACCCACCTTTTCCCACCGGCTCAAAATAGTTTTCTGGCAATTTTGGCAATTTACCATTTTAGCATGTTTTAACTTCCGAGGCCATTTTGAGGGACTAAATGAAGGTTTTTCGGGATCGTCCCAACTCAATGATATCCAAATCCATGATTGATGCCCCAAAATAAATCTCCTCTATGATACGTTTCCAACGGGCTATCATGCACCTAAAACGAAGATCATATGTAAAAGTTACGACCCGGGAAGTTGATGCACTAACTTACCCAAATGAGGCCCACATGAATTTTGACACCTCATCTCCTAGGGTTAGGTTTTTGAATGTCTAGGACTTTTGGAATTCTTGTTTATTGTAAAAAAGGCCTCCAGAGCCTCATTGTAATCATCTTCTTGTGAATGCAAGTAGCCATCACATCTCTTCTCAAAGATAAGCTGCCACCATTCTAGCGAGTCTTTCACTCTGTATTTTTACAGTCACTATACATTTCTTTCATTAATAGAAATCATGTATTACTATATATCTGTTTTTATGGTTGCATCTCTGATACATTTTTTTTATATTATTGAATATCTATGATATCTCTTTGCATTTCTTTATTATATCTCCGCTCTCACTTTGTGCCAAAAATAATCCCGATCAAACCCGCAACCAGTCATGTGGATCAACAACATAAGAAGAGAAGTCAAAGTCTACCTGAGATCTGAAAACATGACTTCATAACTGACCACACTGGGAAAAGCACCTCGAAGAAGGCCCAACCTAGAGGCAGGGGACACTCATCGATAGAGTCCTCTGGAAAGGAAGCTGGAAAATATGAAGGATCTTCTAGTAGCAGAGCAAGCTCACATTCTCAGAGGAAAGGAAAGAAGCGAAAGTGTTCCAAAAATCATGATCCTGAAGAATTCAAGAAATCCAAACCACCCTCTTTCGATGGAGAGATTAGGAAGGGAGAAGAGGCTGAATTTTGGCTGCTTGGTTTAAAGAAATACTTCAGACTCCATGACTACTCTGAAAACTTGAAGGGTTGAATAACCATCTTTAACCTGAATGGAAAGGATTCCATTTGGTGGGAAGACCTTAGGAATGTGAAAGGAGTCCATGAGAAGGAATTGCCATGGAAACAGTTTGAGAAATACTTCAGGAAGTAGTATCTGTCACATAAATACATGGATGGGAATACTAAGGAATTCTATGAACTCAAGCTGGGGCAGCTCACCATAGATGAATTTGTCAACAAATTACTTGAACTACTGAGGTATGTACCCTACATAAAATATGAAGAAGTAAAAATTCAATGGTTCATTAGTGGGTTACCTTAGACCTACCAGGATAGGATTGAGTTCAACAAACCAAAGACCTTAGAAGAAACTGTCCGGAAGGCGAGGTATTGTTATGAATAGTTTGGGAGTAAGACAAGACCTCACGAGGACTGGAATAAGAGGAGTAGTTCAGGATTCCAGAAGAAGGATCTTAAATCCTCAAGATTTAAGAACTATGGAAAAGATTCTAGAAGGAGCCTTCCTACTAGAAGTGTATATTAGAAAAATTTCCCCACTCAAAGTGGAAATAAACCTTTTAAGACAGTCCTAGAAAAGATCGATAACCTAAAGAAGGAACCCTTAAAATGTTGGGGTTGTGGAGAAGATCATAGATTGAGGGACTTCCCACATAGACAACATAACAATAAGAGAGTATACAATATCCAATAATCTACCACCGTCAATGATGTGGCTAGGAGCATGCCACAAATCTATGCATCTTTGGACAATAATCAAGCTAACCACCAAACTTCAGTAGTGGAGCTGGAAGGTATGATCACCAACCATCTAGTTTCTATTTTAATTGACCCAGGTTTTAATTTGAGCTATGTGGCCCCTCATACTGTTGATAATTGTAAACTGCAACCAATTAGACATGTTAAACCATGGTTGGTGTGATTAGACATTGGTACAAAAAGAAAGGTGGCATAGGTCATACCAGCTTGTCAATTCATCATGGGTGGATTGCCCACCCGAGCGACCCTTAACATACTTTCCCTAGGATCTTATGACATTTTGATTGGTATGGATTGGTTGGTTTCTTATAAAAGTAAATTGGACTGTTATCATAAAACTTTAGAATGTGTAAATGAAGAAGGGAGAAAAATGACCCTCTAAAGGATTTTGAATTCTGTCTCAGTGAGACAAATATCAACCCTTCAAATGAAAAAGTATTGCAAAAAGGGGTGTTCCTTATATGCCATATAGGTACTGGAATATGTTGAGAATGACAAACCAAACCTAGATGACCACCCCATATTAAGAGAATACAAGGATGTGTTCCCAGAAGAGGTATCAAGTCTACCTCCAAGAAGGGATATCAACTTCTCAATAAAACTTACACCAGGAGTGGTACAAACATCTAGAACACCATATAGAATGAGCACGCTAGAGCTGGTTGAGCTCAAGCTACAACTAAAGGAGATGATGGAGAAAGGCTACATCTGAACTAGTGTATCTCCTTGGGGAGCACCCATTTTGTTTGTGAAAAATAAATATGGCACACTCTCACTATGCATAGATTACAGACAACTCAATAAGACAACCATAAAAAACAAGTACCCCTTACCAAGAATTGATGACATGTTCGACCAACTGGGAGGTTCTTCCATCTTCTCAAAGATAGACTTAGGATTTCGCTACCATCAAGTTTGGATTAAGGATGAAGACATCCACAAAACAACCTTCAGGATGAGTTATGGTCATTATGAATTCGTGGTGGTGTCATTTGGGTTAACCAATGCCCCCACCACTTTTATGTGCTTGATGAATAATGTACTCAAGAAATTTATGGACAAATTTGTATTATTTTCATTGATGATATCCTAATCTACTCCAAGAATAGGGAGGAGCACGAAGAAAATATTAGACTCGTACTTCAAGTACTAAGACAGTATGAGCTCTACACTAAGTTTAGCAAGTGCAACTTCTTTCATAAGCAAGTCCATTACCTAGGCCATGTCATTTCTAAGGAAGGGATGGCAGTGGACCCCGATAATATCAGATCTATTATGGAATGGACTACCCGAAAGGATGTATCAGTTATCAGATCCTTCATGGGCTTAGCAGGATACTATAGAAGGTTCATAAAATGGTTTTCCAAGATTGGTTGTCAAATCACTACCATTCAAAAAAACAGGATAAAATTCATTTGGACATCAAAATGTGAAGAAATATTTCAGGGACTGAAATATCTCCTAACCCATGCACCCATGATGAATATTGCAGACCTGGATAATGATTTCCCCATGTGTACAGATGCTTACAAGGAAGGAATCAAAGGAGTCCTTATTCAAGAGGGACGTGTAATTTTCTACACGTCCTAGAAATTAAATGAGCATGAGATCAATTATGTTACCCGTGACCTAGAGTTGGATGCCATAGTACATGCTTTGAAAATGTGGAGGCACTACCTCCTGGGAAGGAGATTTGTTCTTATGACAGACCATTGTGGGTTGAGGCACCTGTTTGATCAACTGAAACTCAATGCCAGGCAAGCTAGCTGGATGGTTCTCCTAAGTGAATTCAATTTCGAAATCAAACACATAAAAGGAAAGGAAAATAGGGTGGTCAATGCCCTTAGAAGAAGAATAAAAGTGATTCATCTAGCAATAGTAAGCACTTGTGAAACGGATGTCAAGGAAAGAGTCAGAAATGCACAAGAGATAGATGTATTCTTCAATATTGTGACTTCATACCTAAGGCAAGATCCTACAGGGCTAAAGTATGAAGGCTACTAGATGCTCCAGGAAGGGTTGTTGACTTACAGAAATGGATTTTATATTCCAAACTGTGATGACTTGAAGAAGTTCATAATGGATGAACTACATAAGAGACCATATATTGGTCACCCAGGATATTAGAATATGATTGTGGCCACTAGGAAACAATTCTATTGTCCTATATTGAAGAAATACATAGCTAACTAGCTAGCTAAGTGCCTAGAATGACAACAAGTTAAGGCAGAACACCGACATCCAATAGGATTGTTACAACCCCTACCAATCCCAGAATGGAAATGGGAAACCATATCCATGGATTTCATCACTAGATTACCGAAGTCGACGAAGAAAATTGATGCCATCATGGTTATGGTGGAAAAACTGAGTAAGTTTTCCCATTTCATCCCTGTCAAGTCAACATACAAGGCCATAGATATTGCCAACATCTTAATGAAGGAGATATTTAGACTACATGGCATGCCCAAGGAAATTGTATCTGATCGAGATACCAAATTCACTTCAAGCTTTTGGAAATCCCTAATGGATGGTTTTGAGACAAAATTGTTGCTCAGCATAACTTATGACCCTCAAACTGATGGACATAAAGAAAGAGTGAACCAAATAGTATAAGACATTCTAAGGATGCATGTAATGCATCAGCCTAAGAACTGGGAAGACTACCTACCATTGGTAAATTTTGTCTACAACAACAATTATCAGGAATCCTTGAAGATAAGCCCTTTTGAAGCCCTCTACGGTAGACAATGAAAGATTCCAATCAACTGGAATAATCCAGTGGACAAAATTACTATTGGACCCGAGATTGTGAAAGAAATGAAACAACAAGTAATTCAGATAAAGAAAAATCTAAAGATTTCTTAGGATAGAAAGAAAAGTTATGCCAACAGGAAAAGAACTCCCTGAGAGGTCAAGACCGAAGACCATGTGTATCTCAGAGTTAGACTCAGGAAGAGTTCCTTGAGAATGGATTCCTGTGCCAAATTGGCACCTTGGTATTGTGGACCCTTTGAAGTCTTAGATAGAGTGGGACATGTAGCTTATAGTCTAGCACTTCCTCCAACTGTAAAGACACATAATGTTTTTCATGTTTCATTATTGAACAAATATGTACATGATG
>ML781675.1:520212-535252 GCA_009831015.1 Picea engelmannii
CTTGCGAGCAAGTGTCCTCAAAGAATAAGTTTGGCATGTGCGCCAGGGCGGGATGTTACATCAATAATATGTGTAGGATCACTAGTATAATGTCTCAAAAAATATATGTGAAAAAAATGATGCATATGCCTCAAAGAATTAGGTAAGGCTAGTTGATAGGCCACGGGCCCCTTTCTCTCCATAATCTCGAAAAGTCCCATGAACCTAGGAGAGATTTTAGCTCCCTTTCCAAACTTGATCGAACTCTTATGTGGTTTAAACTGCAAGAAGACTCGATCACTGACCTTGTAACTGTGGTTGACATAGTGCACATTGACATAACTCTTCTGCCGATCCTATGCTTCTTTCATTCTTTGTCTTATTGTTTTCATTTTCTCTTCCATTTCTTGGATCACTTTAGGTCCCACTAGGACCTTATCCTCAAGCCGATCCCAACTCAAAGGCGTTTGACATGGTCACCCATAAAGAAACTCAAAAGGTGTCATCTTAATGGTGCTTTGGTAACTGTTGTTATAAGCGAATTACACCAATGGCAAGAATTCTTCCCAATGCTTTTGTTGGTCCATCATGTACATGTGCAACATGTCCTTCAAGGTCTGGTTCATTCGTTCGGTTTTCCCATCAGTCTCTAGGTGATACGTCGTACTGAAGTTAAGTTGGGTTCCCAAGGCCTCTTGGAAACTTGTCCAAAATGGTCTAGTAAACACCGATCCTCGATCAGATATAATCCTCTTAGGCACACCATGCAAACTCACAATATCAATGATGAAAAATCTAGCTATGCCAGGTGCCAGATACGTTGTACACACATGAATAAAGTGAGCACTCTTCGTCAGAGTGTCTGCTACTACGAAAATAGAGTTGTGTCTCCTTGCCGTCATTGGAAATCCAACAATAAAATCCATCAAAATAACCTCCCATTTTGATTCTGGAATAGCGTGTGGCTATAGTAATCCTACTATATATCTATGTTCATCCTTTACCTGCTGACATTCTAGACATTTGGCCACATAGTTAACTATGTTTTCCTTCATTCCCTTCCATAAGAATAAGGGTTTAAGGTTGGCCCTCATCTTCGTGACTCTTGGGTGAGCCATGTACACTGCTCTATGAGCCTCATTTAGGATCAAACTCATCAACTCATCGTTCGGTGGTATGTAAATCCGATTTTTAAACCTCAATAATCCATCGTCGTCAAACGTAAATCCTTCAAATTTTGGTACCATCATTGTGTTTTGTCTGATAAAACCCTCGACCTCTTTGTACCAGTCATCGTCACGCTATAAAGTTAGAATATTTTCACATATATTCGTCTGAAGAGGCAACACCTAAAAGATGCATGGTCTCTGACTCAATGCATCTACCACTCGGTTAACTATTCTTTTTATGTAAGTAATCTCAAAGTCGTACTCGCTAAGCAATTCCGACCAACGTTGTTTTCATGCGTTCATGTCACTTTGTGTAAATATGTGTTGTAGTCCACAGTGGTCAGTCTTTAGTTCAAATTTTCGTCCAACAAGGTAGTGTCTCCAAACCTTCAAGACATATACGATGGCTAACAACTCCAAATCGTGTGTCACGTAGTTCTCCTCATGCCTTCTTAGTTTCCTCGAGATGTAAGCGATCACTTGTCCATCTTGCATCAAGACTCCACCTAAGACTTCCTTGGATGTGTCAATGCATACCAAGAAGTCAGTGTCCATGTCAGCGACCTTTAGTATCGGTTCTGTTGTCAACAACTCCTTGAGCCTCTGAAATTCTTGCACGCATTTTTTGGTCCAAACAAACTTCTTGTTTTTCTTATGCAATTCTGTGATTGGATTTGATATCTTCGAAAATCCCTCGATGAACTATCAATAGTATCCTACTAAACCCATGAAGCTACACACTTCTGGGACATTCGTCAGTGCAGTCCATTCCATAATAGCCTCGACCTTTGTTGGATCCATGATGATACCTTTGCTGGAGATGAGATGCCCCAAGTAGTGAATCCTTGATTGATAAAATGAGCATTTGGACAGCTTCCCATACAATTTTTTCTCTCACAAACACTATAGTACAAAGCACAAGTGCTTGTCATGCTCCTTCGTCATCCAAGAGTAAATCAAAATATCGTCAATGAATACTTGGATGAATTTGTCCAAGTACTCGCGGAACACCCCATTCATCAAACTCATGAATACCTCTGGGGTGTTCGTCAGTCCAAACGGTAAAATAGTAAACTCGTAATGTCCAAAAATCATCTTAAAGGCGGTCTTAGGGAAGTCATCCTCTTTAATCTGTAACTGGTGGTATCCTAATCGCAAGTTGATCTTTGAAAACAACGTCTCGCCCTTTATTTGATCAAACATATCATAAATCCTTGGCAACGGATATTGATTCTTGATCCTTTCCTTTTTCAACTGATGGTAGTCAATGTAGAGCCTCCACGACCCATCCTTCTTTCGTATGAAAATAACATGCGCACCCCATGGTGACACACTTGGACGTATTAGTCCCAGGTCTAGCAATTCTTTCAGTTGCATTCTCAACTCCTGTAACTCTGGGGTCGACATCCGATAAGGCGTTCTAGCTATTGGTTCAGTCCCCGGTTTTAGGTCTATAGTAAAATTCAATTCCCTCTCTGATGACATCCTAGGTAACTACTCTAGAAAGGCATATACAAACTCTCTCACCACCGGAAGGTGTTCTAGACCTTATGCTACTCCCTTCTCGTTTAACGCAAGGATCACATAAATCTTGCACCCCTTGCACATAATCTTTCGTAGGTGCAAGGAAGAGATGAACCTTAGGGAAACTCCCTGGTTCCGACCTAAAATCACACATCTTTATCTCTCATCATCGACCAAGCTCAATCGTTTTGTCTTACAATTGAGTGTCGCCTCATGCGATTCAAACCAGTCCATACCAATCATGACATCATAAGATCCTAAGATCATGAAATACAGGTTGGCCCTAGTGAGAAACTCTCCCAGGTTAAGGGTACAACCCATAACCTTTCCTCCAACCTTTTGTTTGGCTCCCGAAGCCATATCCACAAAGCTAAACTCATCCTGTTCGACTGCCTTTACCTTAATCCTTTTTAGTGCTGCACTCGAAATGAAACTCTTGGTATCACTGGGATATATCAAAATACTAAGGGTTTGGTCAACGACGGTACCTGACGTATCGATCACAGTCGACTGGTGCTCATCCTGGTGGTTATTCACCACTGCATGAATCTGATGGGCCTTTCCCATATCCCCCCTGGTAGTGGTTCCAACTGATCTAGATAGTCTAGTCCTCTCCACTGGGCAGTCTCACTAGTAGCGTGTCTCCCCGGACATCCAAAACCCCTTCTTCAGTCCAGTACTCCTGGTACCTGAAGTAGAAGATGATGACCCACCGCTCTATAATCCTGTTCTGTTCTGTGGAACCGGCCTAAGATGTTGTTACTATGGTCGACGCTACTGTTAATGCTATGGTCCTCGATAAGGTGTCCGCTGCTGAGGCGTCGATCGCCGAGGTGTAGTGAAAGTGGATCCCCTATGGAAGCCATGATATCCTGGCATATGTCTGGCTGGTGTCTTATGTTGCTGTGTACCAGATGAGACTTGTTCTGTTGGTCTCGTTGGAGTCCTACTCTGACCCCCATTGATAAGATCCTCCTCTTCTATGAGGGCCTTCTGGACGACATCATGCAAGGTTTGAGGCATCAAAATCCTAACCTTTGCACGTAAGCTACCAATAAATCCGAACATGAACCTGTTGACCTTAATTTTCTCAGTATTAAGGTGCAGATCATACTAAAGCAACTACATAAAATGAGCCTCATACTCACACACCGTACGGCCTGCTCTGTTGTAAGGCATTGAACTCGTTCAACTGACACTCAATGATTTCCTCTAATAGGTAGCTCTCTCGGAAATGTTCCTTGAATAGTTCCCATGACACGTCTTCGACGACCATGTTCAGTTGCGGTAGGAGCATCTTCCACCATAGAAGAATGCTCCCCTTTAGTTGAAAGACTGCCATGCGGACCTTCATGTTGGATTTATACTAACGAAGTGCAAAGCACATCACCATATTCTCCAACCATGTCTCAATGGCTGTGTCGTCCGGGGCACCAAATAACTCGAGAAATTAGACCTTCTTGAGCTCACTGTGAATGCTACCAGTACCAACCAGAGCGTCCGATGGACCCTTAGGGGGTGCCAATGATCTGGCCTCATCTTTGTCCAAATGGATGATCAGTGCCTCAGACATGCGCTGAAAATATCTCATCATTTCGACCACATCACCTACTTCTATCTGCTCCTACCTGACAACCTGTTCATCTCCTTAGGGATTAGACCCCTTAGATGTGAATGCTACTATAGGCATCGCGCCTCCTCCCCTAGCACCCCGTCGTCTGCCTCTGCATCATCCTCTAACCATAATTACCTACATGAGTACACGTCAACTTAATCAGTAACATTATAATCAACCATATGAACGAAATTTGTAGTGATACCAAGTTGCGGGTTGAACTTGACTCTGATACAATATGTAATGACCCCTTCATTACGACTACAAGCGAAGTAGAAGTGCATTTTTTTTTTTCTAGGGAAAGAAGGCGATGACGAAAATAATTTACCTCACCACTGACGACGAATGTAAGCATGTAGTCCAGGCAATAATAAACTATGACTCAATGCACTAGCACAGGAGAAATGGGGTGAAACATGCGTTAAAACAAGGAGAAACGACTACCTGCCCGACATAATAGGACCAGGCCTACAAGCCAAGGGACAACATCCTCCCCCCCAACACAACGACCTTGATGAACAAAGACTAGAACCTCAAGGCACGTGAACCAAACGCCTAAAGGCGTTCAACCCATGTGCAAAAACAAACTTACAATGCTCGACAACTCTCACACAGAAGGAACTGACTCTGATCAAGTTATAATTCATCGCTATCCAAATAGGGCACACCATGATCCTCTCATTAGGAATCATTCCATCCCCAGGTGATAGACACGTCAATAACCTTGGTGCAACACATCCTATCTAGACCAAGGACTCTAGAAACATTTGACGTGCTAGGAGTCGAATACTGATAGGGAGACTATACCCACACCCCACACAAAAGGCTAATGAGATACAAGAAGCCAACTACCAGGGAATTCAAAGCTTCGTCAACCACCTGACCCATTCATCAAGTCTAAACTAGTCAACAATTACAAATTGTTTTTGACATTGAGTATCCATCAAAATTTAGCAAGTCTAAGTTATAATTTAGTCTTTAACTTATCAACTGATTAACAATTAATACAATCCAATTGGCCATTCTACTTTACACTATAGCCGCTACTTTCAATCTAAATAACAACACGTTCAAATCAATCGACAATTCTACTATACAATCAAGCAATAATTTCAATCGAAATAACCTCAATTACGAATCATTTCGGTAATGTTGCATTATGATTTAATCATTAACTTTAATTTAATTTAGAAATATTAACCTATACTTTGGTCAATACTCCTAAACTCATTTAACCATTAATCACCATATAAAAGGGTAATTCTAAGTAATCCCTAAAATTATCATCTAATTATCAAATGACAATATATAACTACATTATCCACATCAATGTAAAATGCTACAATATCACACTTGTAATCAATTAAATTACACATGTCGTCTATCTAAGATATCCATACCAAAAATAACTAGCTATCTATAGCATTAGGAAGGGAACTATTGACTGTTAACATCATTGTAGCAATTGACATCACTGTGGAAATTAATATTAAGAAGGAAATTGTTCTCCTTTGACAGTGTTGTAGCAATTAGCCTGGAAATTAACATGGTAGTTACATAGAAATTAATCTGACCAATAACATTGTTGTAGCAATTAATGTTTGGCAGTGAGAAGGATGGGTACACTCAAATTGGAGGAGAATAAGAAGACAATACAAACTGCAGAATAATCAACTCGTGGTCATTCAACAATCAACGTAGTTAACATTCCAAATAGAAAATTTGTGTCACTTCAACAACGAACTCAGTCAATTTTCTTTTTTGGGAAAATATGTGGTTATTTACATCAAACTCAGTCACATTTAATAGGGAAAACATGGGCATTTAAACAACAATCTCTCTCTCATTTTAAAAGCAAAATCATGGACATTTAAACAACAATCTCATTCTCATTTTAAAAGAAAAATCATGGGCATTTAAACAACAATCTTAGTCTCATTTTAAAAGAAACATCATGGGCATTTAAACAACAATATCAGTCTTATTTTAAAACAAAAATCATGGGCATTTAAACAACAATCTCAGTCAACTTTTAAAATAGAAAATGTGGGCATTTCAACAACAATCTCTATCAACTTTTAAAAGTAAAAACGCGGGCATTTCAACAACAATCTCAGTCAACTTTTAAAAGAAAAAAAGTGGGCATTTCCACAACAATCTTTGTTAACTTTTAAAAGAAAAAACGTGGACATTTCAACAATAATCTCCGCCAACTTTTAAAAGAAAAAATGTGGGCATTTCAACCACAATCTCTGTCAACTTTTAAAAGAAAAAACGTGGGCATTTCAACAATAATCTTTTTCAACTTTCAAAAGAAAAAACGTGGGCATTCAACGACAATATCTACCAAATTTTAAAATAAAAAACGTGGGCACTTCAATGACAATCTTAGACACATTTTAAATGGAAAAATCGTGGTTTCGCTTTTTCATTGCCTGGATGCCAAATGAAAACGCATACAAGAATGACCAAAATGCCCTTCCCTTACTAGGATACCAATTATAAAAACACAAATAGGGAAATGATTTCATTTTTCCATTTCCAGTATACCAACACAACGCAGACATGAATATCACAAAAAAACATTTTTCCATTTCCAGGTTACCAAATATAAAAATGCATACATGGAATCAAATCGTTTTTCCATTTCCAGAATACCAATACAACGCAGATAGTAATAACAAATAAAAACATTTTCCCATTCCAGGATGCCAATACAAAAATGAAGACATGAAATCAATTCATTTTTCTATTTCCAGAATACCAAATATAAAAATGCAGACAGGGAATCAAATCGTTTTTCCATTTCCAGAATACCAAATATAAAAATGCAGACAGGGAATCAAATCGTTTTTCCATTTCCAGAATACCAATACAATAAAGACAAAAGTAAGATAAATGCAAGGCTCCAATGGGAAAAGTCATTGAAATGATCGCAGGGATTCTATCAGTCAAGGCATAGAGAAAATCCAACAAGGACGCAAGATAATCCATATGCAGAGGTATTTCCTAGATGGTGCAAGTCAAACAATCAACCAAGGACAATAACGGAGGTAGACAGCTGACGGGAACGTCCTTCGCTCATCATGCACACACAGGAAAGAAGGGTGTTGAGATCCATAGGTCTATTAACGCCAAATTGACGACCGTAGATCAGGCTCCTGGCCAATTTCCCAGGCGAGGACTGATGAGCTAGGGAAGAAAGGAAAAAACAACCACAATCTTCACAAATCAATACACTACAAGGCAGTCAAGACATTCCAGGAATCAAAGCCCATGGAAGTCAATCAATCATCGAGCTATAGGCTATGGAAAAATTCAGTCATCAACTAGAACGCTAAGACAATCAATTTACTTACCCAATTAAACAAGTAGATACAAAGCATAAATAATACTACAATCTACCATGCAAAAATAAATAAAGTGTATCGTTGCCTGATCGCTCGCTCTGAGTTGATGTCTCGCGCACTCCATGTAACTCCCACTTGTCGACCGACAAGACTTCACTGATACCTTCCAGTCAATGCTAGGGGTACTCTTCTTCCCCCTTAGCCCCTCGAGCCGCAAAGGGGCCACACACACTAACCAACAATCAACTAGCTCCTAGCTCGCCTCGTAAGGCCGAGCTACCACTTCTCACCATGCTGGGTATCCCAACTCCCACAAGCTAAGTCATTCAAGTATAGATTTCTACAACGTAACATTATGCAAACAGAAGAGATCCTTCATCCTTCTCCTCCCTCCATTATATAGAGTTTTGAACTACTTTACCTTCTCAAAATCCCATTTAAATTATTTTTTAATAAATTGATTCCTAAAAATCCTCCCCGTACAAGTGTCACCCATCCCCTTCATTCCTCCATAAATTAATTTATTTAATTAGTTAATTACCCTTATTTCCCTCAACCACCTAGAGTCGCTCCTAGAATCTCTCCTAGGTGTCCCCAAATTCCCTTACAAGTTTTAATGACTTTCCCCATTATTAATTTGTTAGTTCAGTTTAAATTAGAAAGTTCTTAAATGGTAGATATCTTACTAAGTTGGACTAACTGTTTTTTCCTAATGTTTCCCCTTTCTTTTAAGGTTTCCATTTTTCCTAGTTTTCTAATTATTTTAGATTTCCCCTTTTCCCCTTTTTAATTAAACTCAGAAAGGTATGTGCAGAAACTTACCCTTATTCCCCCTTTTTTTAATGGATTAAATTTTTAATTAGCAAAAAAGTAAAACAATCATTCCCCTTTTAAAGTTTTTATCACAAAATACTTTCATAAAACACTTTAATTGCTTACCCCCTTCTTGCCACAAGGTTAATGAAGATTATCTTTATTATTTTTTAATTTTTTAATTTTTTTATATATGTTTATATATGTTTATTATTATTATTTATTTATAAAAAGGTAAAATTTTACCACTAGCAAGGATTAGACATAGACCTTAATTTTCATGTTGGGTGACAATTTATTAGGAAAATTGTTTTAAAAATTTGTTATCACGTTATTCGTCCTAAGGCCATCTAGGTTCATTCATTTATCATTAATAATGCGACGTGCCCTTTAGGATGCACTAGGTGCTCCAAGGTTGCCACTCGCCTCATCTGTTTCCCTGGCGCGACGTGCCCTTCAGGACGCACTACGTGCTTCAAGGGTGCCACTCGCCTCTTTCCATTTTTCTTCCACGACGTGCCCTTCAAGATGCACTATGTGCTCCAAGGGTTCCACTCACCTCTTGATTGACTTGGTAGACATAAAAAAACCCTGGAGTCATTACTCTGCTAAGTGAACTTGTGAGAAACTAAGGGTCTCTAAGGAATAAATCCCCTATCTTATTACATGCGCCTTAGAATCATCGTGAGTGACTGTCGCATTCTGTCGTCACGACATCGTGGGTCCTCTCGAACTAGGTAAATGTTAACCTATAGTTCAAGCCATGGAAAGAGTGCTAGTAGGCTGTGGCAGGGCTATTGTCCACACCTCTCCCTCAACATCTCTGGTAGTCGTGCATGACCCCTATACTCCACATGTGAGTTTGGTCGGCAAGCTATCGTCAACCTGCATCATCAATGAATCATGTCAGAAATATATCCATAACCATATCGTCTAATCAGATGCACTAATATCACATATAAACAATCAAACCCCAATAGTTCACTCCCCGAATCAATCCAAAGTCCAAGGGGTTCCATCGATGCCTCTGCACCCTCGAGGTCTGAAATCCTGCACACTCAGTAAAACCGAGTCAATAACACATGTCTATGTCAATGCAGCAAAACAACATGATATCAACCCATAATGCCTTATAATCAAAATCAATGTTTTAATAGAATAATAATCCAGATCACTTGCGAGCAAGTGTCCTCAAAGAATAAGTTCGCTCAGTTCGCAAGAGCGGGATGTTACATTTTCCAACTTTGTTACATCTATTTCCTAGTCAATGTAAATACCAACTAGCTTCTATATAAAATTAATGATTTTCCACAATTTTCTTCATCATATGTCACATTCAATATAAATAAATGCCACTAAATTCCATATGAAATGAATGAGTTTCCACACCTTTCTTGCATAATGTCGTAGTCCATTTCTCCAACTTATTTATGTCTATTTCCTAATCAATACTAATACAAATCAATTTCCATATGAATCTACCACTATATTCTATATGAAATGAATGAGTTTTCACACCTTATACTAATACCAATCATTCACTATAATGTCAATGGAAACTAATTTCCATACCAAATTAATGATTTTCCACAACTTTCTTCATCATATGTCACATTCAATGTGGATAAATGCCACTAAATTCCATATGAAATGAATGAATTTCCACACCTTTCTTCTACAATGTCATGGTCCATTTCTCCAACTTATTTACGTCTATTTCCTAATCAATAGTAATACGAATCAATTTCCATATGAATTTACCATTATATTCTATATGAAATGAATGAGTTTTCACACCTTATAATAATACCAATCATTCACTATATATCACAATCTACCAACCAATTTTATTCTATATACAATAATTTTATAGTAGTCTAAATATTCTACTTTTAAAGCTTTCTAAAGCACATTTTTCCTACGAGTTTTTTTCAAAATAATGAAAAAAATGGAAGAATTATTGGAATTGTAAATATCAATGGTTGAGATTACACAATCAAGATGTAATATGAGTTTTTAGGGAGCTAAATTCATTTATGCATTTAAAAATGTAATTTAAGAAAAAAAATAACTGAAAGAAATTTGCATGATAGATGTCAAAAAATCCAAAAAATAAAATATTTAAACTTATCCTATAAATATTTATTGATATGTTATACTAAAAAATGTAAAAGAATCATTCAAATTCATTAACTTTATCTTGACTCTTCAAAATTAATGGATGATCCAAAATATTATTTTTGACAACTTTCTACCTATATTGGGTGATTCAAAATATCATTTTCGACAACTTTCTACTTATATTAGATGATCCAAAATATCATTTTCGACAACTTTCTACCTATGTAAAAATGTCCTTTAACTACTTTTTAACTACTTTATCTTGACTCTTCATAATTAATAGAGTGGTCTCAAATATCATTTTCGACAACTTTCTACCTATCTATTTTCTACAATGTTGATATCAATTATATTCAAAAGAAAGTAAATGCACTTGCATAGCTTTCTCACCAATATGTTCCATTCAATATGACTTGCCCAATATGAATATTCAAAATAAAGTAAATGAATTTGCAAAGCTTTGTTCACATATCGCAATGATATCGTTGTACTCACTATTTATCATTTTCCACAACTTGGTTCACACCTATGTAATACATCGATTTCTCTCTCTTTTTTGCAATGTATTTGGACTTTTCAACTTACTCTTCATCTTCTCAATATTGATATGTGTGTTCGCAAAGGGATAAAACATTTATTTAGTTCTCAAATATATATATATATATATATATATATATATATAAAAAAAATGCCAAAAACTCCAATATAATTCATCTAGAAAATTTGAAAAAAATTCAACCAATGTTACTAATTTTCACATTCCATTAAGTATAAATGGAATTCCATATTATTTTCTATAAGCCTAAAGGCCTTATATAATTCACCTCCTGCCAACTCCAACAATTTTTTGTAATTGAGAATCATAAAACTTCTCTATATATTCACTTACAATTCGTTGTAGTATTTCTTTGTATTTTACAATGAAGTTCAATTTTCATTAAGCATGGTAATGCTTAAATAAAGTAACAATTAATATATTTTCTACAAACAAAATCAAAACTCATATAATATTATTAATATATATATTTTTAAATAAAATTAAAATATTATAATAAGAATATTATCAAAATTTCTAAATTGCAATAATATTATTTTAAAGAAAATTTAAATTATTATATTTTTTCATATAATATTATTAATATATATTTTTTCAAATAAAATAAAAATATTCTATGAAGATTATCAAAATTTCTAAATTGAAATAATATTATTTTAAATAAAACTTAAATTATTATATTTTTTCTGAAATAAAGTCATAATGATAATATTTTGCATCAATAACAAGAGTTATTATAAATCCTTTTGTCTTATTGAATTTAGAGTGGTAGATTTAATTTTTAATCTTGTATTATCTCATTGAGTGTTTGATGATTCACCAATGGGCCTTCTATTGGACAACTTAGAGGGGGAGGGGGGGGGGAGGGGGGCGTGAATCAGTTGTCACTGTGCTTAAACAGTTATGCCCATTTTAAACTCTTTACATAACACTCAATGGTGATCACAATAATGTAGGAAAGTAAGCAATAGACTATTCAACATCAATCACACACATGAAATATACAGAAACAGATATTTAATAAGGAAAACCATAAAGGGAAAAAAATCCTCTTCTTGATATGATAAGTAATCTTTATTTTCTGTACATTATCATTCTTAGGAGCACCAACTCCTTTTGAGGCTACCACCTCTATTTTACAAGCAATAACTTGCTGAGAAAACCAACTCTCTGGTTTCTCTATCACCCACTAGAAGGAAGCACCAACTCCCTGAGTGTTCCAGCACCAAATGGATAGAAGCACCAACTTCCAATTACGCAGGCACCAACCTGCATAACAGAGAAATGTAGTTCTCCCTTGCACCACCCTACCTCCCTGGTTTTTCTGGCTGCAACCAGATGGAAGATACAACTCCCTGTGTTCAAGCACCTTCTTGAAACTCTGAGGACAACAGTCCTCCCTTGCACCTCTCGACCACCCTGAAATATAAATCTTTTATTTTCATAAATTTATCACAATGATACAATATTTATCAATGGCTTACCAGTCTCATTATTTTTCTACTACACTGCTCTGGTCTGCCTACATCAGTGCCTTCCTACATGCATCTCTTGCACTTTCTGTTCTTCTGCCTTTTATGCTTTGTACACCATGTCCATTCTATATGCTATGCCTCTTCTATGTTCTTTTGCTCCTGTACATTGAATTCTTTTACCCACACAAAATAATTTTCAATAGAAGCAACTATATCTTCTTTGTTCTGCATATATTTATCATGCCAAATCCTCTGCCAGATCATCATTGCAACTCTTCGTCTTATCTGGCAGTTATGTTGAATCTGCTCATCACCAAAAATTGTTATCTTGCGATTCATTGGCCTTTTATGGCAATGCGATGCTTTGTCTTCTCTATGACAGTTGAGATTATCCTCTCTATTACAGTTACCATCTTCGATGCTTTTCTATGATCAGTCATCCCTATGATGAGTCTTCATTCCACTGACAATTACATCAAGACTCTTCAACTCCTCTGGCGATCACCCTGAGATTGTTTGAATTCTATGGTAGATGCAATCTATCATTTTCTCTAGTTACAATCAGTCTGTCTCTAGCAGTTATTGAGAGAACCTCCGCACACTCATGCCTTTGGTGCCTTTTTCATTCTTAAGAAAACTTCATAGTGGGCATTAGCTTTTCTGGCTAAGCCCATTCCTTTCACATGACTATGAGGTATGACCACTCACTAATCAAAAGTCGTTTCGTGATTTCACATTTCGCGATGTCAGCTGTGAGTCACCTTGATTCTCCCAAATCATGAAACTCTGAGGTGGAGCCTAGCAATGATAGCTCATTCCCTTCTCTTCTGCTAATGTGACCACTGGTTGTGACCATAGTCCTATTCGAAAAGGCATTTTGAATATCCAATGTGGAGCCTAGCGACGTGCTAGCGATGTGCTAGCTCCTCCCTTAATCCAACAATGATGTGACCATGGCTATGACAACGGGCCAAAAATTTGAGTGTTTCATGTTTCACGAGCTTGCTAACTTAATTTGTAGAGTCATATCAATAGTCCACAATACTACCTTGATCAACAGCTATGATCAAATCATGACCTCACGTGTCGGGTGTTTGAATGTGAGCCAACCCTGACTCTTCCAACTCTCGATTCCTGATTCAGCACTCTGTGTCAAATCGAAGGCCTACAACTATGCAATCCAACGATCCAAATCTTATCAGGACTTTGCATTTTACAAAGTTGTGATGTGAGTTGCCTTGATCTTCCCAACTCACGAAATATGAAATAATCTATATCAGATCAACGGTCCAGACTCTCCCTTTGATTGACGATTGCAATCAAATCGCGATTTCATGTGTCGAGCATTTGGATGTGAGTCAAACCTGACTCTCCCAACTTCTGATTTTCCGAAACCTGCTCCATATCAATGTCCCATGATCCTTGGTGATATGACGACCCAGATCATTTCGTGACTTTGCATTTCTGGAGTTCCTACAACTCTCACCTTTGACTTCTCCAGCTCGCGAGTCAGTCAAATGATGATCTCTCACCACATGTTCTCTGGATCCAACGACTTAGATCTCATCGTGACTTCACATTTCGCATAGTTGGAGGATGGATATCGGCCATTATCCTCTTTGCATTTATATTGGATCCAACAGTTTCTAGCCCTTCACGCTCCGATCTGATGGTTGAGGTCTAATCTCCTCCTCTGTGTGCTCCTCCTGTCTCGACTCTGATCTGACGGCCCAGATCATTCACAGTGCTCGATCCAACGGTCACTGTTTCTCCTCCTACTGATCTTTAGCTTTCTAAAATCTCAAAGTGTCAAAGGCCATGCCCTTTTATCCTTCTACGAGCCTTGATGTATAGGATCTCGTCGGCGCGTCTCAGAACGCTATCTCTCCTAAGATTTGGAAAAGTTACCCTTGGCCTTGGCGCACACTTGTGCTCTGCGTGCATCTCTACACTATCTCTTATGAGATTCTCAAGCTTTCTCATCTGTGTCTTCCCAAAAGACTTATGGTGCCCACCTAGCACATTTTTCCTTTCTCATCTTCTGGTCTCTCAATATTTGTGGTTAGTTGTTGTTCTTTCCTGTAAACATGTCTTCGTCGTTGTTGTTCTTGCCATCAATGACAAACACACTCTTCCTGTAAACATGCCAACACCTTATTACCAACTCCTTTGGATACTCTCCTTCTCTAAAGACCCCCGAGTAACAATGGAGTCCAAGTTCTAGTTTTATTGATTTTGTGGACAATTTTATTTGTCTAATCCATGCAAAAATATATTTTACTAAATTACCATTTTCTTAATATTCACCCATCCATGTCTCACTCATATGCATAAGTGAACATGTAATTATCTATTTAAAATTATAAAATATTGAATTTTCCTCACCCAACTCCCACATTTTTTATATTCTCTCCTAGGTGTTACCTTAATCTTCTCAT
>ML781675.1:535352-545401 GCA_009831015.1 Picea engelmannii
TCCCTGACTCAATCCGGAGTCCAAGGGAGTTCTACCGATGCCTCTGCATCCTCAAGGTCCGAAGCCCTGCACACTCAACGAAACTGAGTCAGCGGCACCTGTCTACATCAAGGTAGTAAAAACATCATGTCATATAACTCAATTCATCATAATGAGAGAAGAAGTTTTATCATCATAAAATCCGGATCACTTGCGAGCAAGTGTCCTCAAATAATAGGTTTGGCAAGTGCGCCAGAGCGGGATGTTACATGTATTTAATAATTAAATAAACTGTTGTAATATACAATTAAGACTTCTTTAATAAACATTTCAAGAATTTTTGAAATAACAATTAACAATTAAAGAATGATTATAAGCAATTAAAGAAACTGTTATGATAAACAATTGAAGAAACTGCCTTAATAAACATTTAAAGAACTGTTGTACAATAGCAAGTCTATTGATTGATAACTATAAAATGTTGTCTATACAAAATAAGAGCTAAATGATATTAACACAATGATATATAATATATATATTGTTGTATAAATATAGGGCTATCCCTTAATGGTATATAATAATGATATTTACTATACCATCATTGTCATACACCGCCTGCCACACAACAGTTACCACACAACGATAATGATACAATCATATTGATATAAAGATATATAAGACAATACAATAGTAATAAATATATATAAAGTCGTTGTCATGCACAACGTTCCACACAATAGCTACCACACAATGATAATAACAAAATCACAAAAAAGTAGTTATTCACAGACGTCACACACAACTTACTCCAGTTAATTAAATTCGCAGTAATATATATATCACACACAACTTACTATAGTGTATGAAATTTCATAGTAATATATATCCAAAATGTAGATTAACTAACTAAAATAGTTGTCATTTAAATCTATAATATCGCAGAGTAAAATAATGAAGTTGTTGTGTAATACATTAATCATAAAATCATTGAGTTATATCGCCAAGAAAACTCACGGTCTAGATTTGTGTGTTTAGAGCATGTCTAAATCGTTTTCTTGCATTGGTATGGGACATAAAGTTCGCTATGTTTTAGGATTAAGGAAAAGAAACACATACATATATAATTTCACAAAAACAATTAAATAAACTCAGGCTAGGATATATTGCTATCCATTAAGTACATGATATCACTACACAATACATCTAAGATTGTTGTCGAATATATTTTCTTTCAATCAATATTTAATGGTTGTCCAGAATGTTGTTGTTAATACATTGTTGTCATAATAAATATATTGTTAAGTTAAATATGATATTGCTGAGCGAAAATTGATATCATTGTGTTGTTAAATGCATAAATCGCTACCCATTGAATCAATCGCTAACCATCAAATCATATCCATTAAATCAACATTATCGATTAAAATCAAATCGCTATCCAATAATCAAATAACTATCCATTAAAAATCGAATCGTTGTCTTTTAATGTATAAAAACACAGTCAATCATTAAAACAAAGAGATTTACCCCTTCCAAATCACAGGAGATCATCATTAAAAGAAACAAAGAGGGTTTACCATTCAACGTTGATATTTTACCGCCCAAAAAAGGGAAAACACAGAGTTGATCCTTCAAGGAAGAGCACAAGTAATCAATCAAATAAATGCAAGGATAATCTTTCAAGGAAACATAGGTTTTTGGAGTTCAAGCAATCAAAACGTAGAGGTACTTGTTCACAAGAAGGTTCAAGACTAAACATTCAACCATCAATCAATCAAACACAGAGATAAGTAAGGGATAGATAGCTAGGCAAAAGTTTTCCTTCACTCAACATCCATTCACAGAAAAGCAGGGCATTAGAATCTATTGGTCTTTAAACACCAAAGTGACGACCGTCGATTCAACTCTTGGCCAACTTCTTAGGCATGGAATGATGACCTATGGATAAGGGCAAAATATAAAGTGAAATATGTTAGCAATATTATCTAGCGCCATCGGCGAAAGCTCCGCGGGAGGGCCTCATCAGAAATCGGGATATCGGGGATCTCGAGAGCTAGATTTTCATGTGTTTCAGAATCGCGATTCACGATTTATCGATAGGCGGGAATGACTGTCAACCATGGAGGATAGGTGGCAGAATTTACAACAAGGAGCGGACCATTGACGAGTCAACGACCATGAGCCATCGGGTTTCGGGAAATTGCAAGTCCCGTGGACACAAACATCGTGTCGTCAAGAACGCTGAAAACCTGATGGAAAGTTTGACTACGGTCACATGGAGGCAGTGGTCATATGGTTCATGTTCCAACCGATGGGTGCTAGCTTATAAGAAATGAAGTTCATCGCAAATCGGGGATCGAAGTATCAGGAGTTCTGGGTACGTGTGCACCTTGGCACTGCAATCCCCGAAACCCCGAAACCTCATCACATACCTCCACTATTTATCCCTTGCCTCCATGTCTTATCCCCATGTCATGCCAACCCACATTTTCTTCCCAGCCCCTGTGTCTCCTCCACCTGGCTCGTACATTTCGGAGCCCATGGATTCTTCCACTGGAATTTTCCCTATCGTTCTCCCTCTGTCACATCCATCCATATGGCTTCTCCTCATCCCATCTCCATAGTAAGCAGGTCAAACCACCCCTGCCTGATCACCGTCCATTCACCACTTCATGTCAAGTCCCCCAGTCACCACAACGGCCTCCACGTCCATCTGCTAGTCCTACCATGATTTCTCCAAACAAGATCCAAAGGGAAGAATATGAAGGTTTCCATGTCCTGTAAGCAAAGAGTTGGCCGGGGCCTTCCCCGATCCCAATGAATCAGTTATTGCAGTGGTTGATGGTGGTTGGACATCGTTTCCACCATAAATGGAATGTCCAGAAATGACTGTAAGCTAGTCATTTCATTCTCAGGTCCTTTTGGAACATGATTGCGTCTGACTGAAGTCCTCTAACGTCTAGAGACTACAGGCGCAGTAATCATGCAGGTGTAATGTCATCAATGCGAGGTCTCAAATTGAATTCTATGGGTTTTTCTCTAAGTATTTAGAGGAGATTTCTCACATTTTTGTATCTATCGATGGTTGAGCAGAGCTCCCGGTTGTAATGTTTTAACAAAGCACCGATACTCTGTTATGTATATACTTCTGAGACTTCTTGCCTTATGAATGCCAACTTCTTTTACATCTTTGTTATACTGTGTTAGGACAGCTCGGAATTGGAGGATCCAGTCGAGTTGTAGCTATTATAGGATGATGTTGTAATGGATCACTGTAATAGTTATGTTGTCTCTAATCAGTTCTTGTGTTATTTTTCTTAACGCTGAGTGGCTTGGAATTGGAGGATCCAGTCAAGTCTTCTTTTCAGTTCCTTGAAGCCCTGAATCAGGAGGATCCTGCGTTCAGAGTTTTTCCCCTACAAATTGTTGCAAGCCTATTGCCCATAGTTGTTTGTTCATTTTCTCCTAAGTCTTCCACCTGCTCATCTTTTAATCAACCCACTGGACGAAGTTAGGATTCTATACATCCTTTGTTCTTTACATATCAGAATCAGTCCTTGAGTTAGAGTGATGCCTCCTCGAGCCATTATCTCCATTTGATCACCCCTCATAAACAATCGTGACATAAAACTGATGGGCGTTGGGCTCTGCTCCTGCAAGAAATCCAGGAGTGACTTTTGACGCTAACACAATATATTCATAATAATCAATAAAACCCTCACAGATAAGTCAATGAAATAAGAAGTTGGGTTCGCCAAAGGAAATCCATTCAGAAAAAAAAAAGCAAGAGAATTACATTACCATAGGAAAGAAGGTGCAAGACAGCGCATGGCAATGAAATATTAAACCAAGCAGAGAGAAATAACATGTGTAAATTTAATTTCATTGCAAGTCACAATTTAAACTGACGTACCTTAGCCAAACACAAATGCTCCATAGTTTCTATCCTGCATGCGCTCCATCTAGCTTTCGCTTGTCGACTGATGTGACCTCACCAATACCTCCCAACCAACACTAGGGGTACTCTTCTTCCCCCTGAGACCCCCAGAGCCACAAAGGGGCCACATAGAATATACCAGAGAACAACTAGCACCCAACTCACCTCGCAAGGTCGAGATACCACTCATTACCCGAGCTGGGTATCCCAACTCCCACAAGGTAAGTTCAGTCAAGAAAAAAATTCAGCAGCGTAACATTACGCATAAAGATCAGATCCATACTCCTCCTCCTCCATCCTTTTTTATAGAGTTTTTAAGTGATTTCTTTCCCAAATTCCGATTTAATTTATTTTTCATTAATTTAATCAGAAAAAACCTCCCCCGTACACATGTCACCCATCCCCATAGTTGCACCAAAAAATTAGTTTCATTAATTATTTAATTCTTCATATTTCCATCACCCACGTAAAAGCATTCCTAAAAACGCTCCTTGGTGTCCCAATATTCCCTTACAAATCTTAAATGACTTACACCTTACTAAATTCTTAGTAGATTTCAAAAATAGCAAGTTCCCAAGGCACGATTCCTTACTAAGTTAGACATTCAACTTTTTTTTTATGTTTCCCCTTTTTCCTTTAGTTTCCTATTTCTTTTAAGTTTCCCTCTTTTCCCCTTTTAGCTAAAACTCAATTTAGCAAGTGTAGAAAAACAACATTTTACCACTTATTCTTTTTAATTAAAAATTTAATTAGCATATGCAGATAAAACAATCATTTCCCTTTTAAAATTTTAATCCCCCATTATAATTTTATTTTAATAAATTAGTTGAATTTCTTACCCCCTTCTTGTTACATATTTAATTATGATTATTTTTTTGAGCACATGTGTTACTTAGACCTAGATTTTAATTTCACTAGGCTAGGTGACATTTTTAGGAGGGAAATTGTTTTTAAATCTTACTTATCACATCATTCATTTTAAGTCCATCTACATTTATTCACCTTCCCGTTAAAACATGACATGCCCTTCAGGACACACTAGGTGCTCCAAGGGTGCGAGTCGCCTCTTTCTATTTTCCTTGCGCGATGTTCCCTTTAGGATGCACTACATCCTCTAAGAGTGCCACTCGCCTCTTGATTGACTTGGTAGACAACAAAAACCACTAGATTCAATACTCTGCCAAGTGATCTTGTGGGATACTAAGGGCCTCTAAGGAATAAGGCCCCTGCCTTATTGTGCACCCCTTAGAATCATCGTGAGCGACTGTCGCAATCTTCCTTCACGACATCATTGGTCTTTTTGAACTAGGTAGTCATTAACCTACAATTTGAGCCACGAAGGGAGTGCTAGTAGGTTGTGGGAGGGCTTCTCCCACACCTCTCCCTAAAATTCTCTAGTTTTCATGCATGACCCCTCTACTCCACATGTGAGTCTAGTTGGCAAGCTATCGTCCGCCTGCATCATCAACGAATCATGTCAATAATAATAATCAATCATCATAACATCTAATCAGATGTACATATGTCATATCAACAACAATCAAACTTCAATAGTCCACTCCCTGACTCGATCTGGAGTCCATGGGGTTTCATTGATGCCTTTGTATCCTCGACGTCCAAAGTCTTGCACACTCAGGAGAACCCGGTCAATGACACATGTCTATGTCAATGCAACAAAATAACATATCATCATATCCATAATGTCTCATAATCATAATCAAATGACCAATAGTATAATAATATGGATCACTTGCAAGCAAGTGTCCACAAAAAATAAGTTCGCTCAGTGTGTGCAAAAGCAATATTTTATAGTTGAGATACTAAGGATCATTGAAGAATTAGGTTATCATTTTATTGCATACCTCTCATCTAATCATCATGAGTGACCACGTTTTCAGCCTACATTCATGACAACATGTAACCTCAGAGTAAAAGCACCCCTATATTTTCAACTCAGACCATGAGAATGAGAGCTAGTAGGTGAAAACTTGAACATTTCCCCTCCTCTCTTGATAATACTCTATACAATTCCATACAACCTCATTACCCATGTGTGGATCAACCATCAAACATTTTTCCTATCGTTCCATACACTACAATCAACACATCATTACTTTCACAATCCAAATCAAAATATAACATAATCACACAACTTTTGTTGTTCGTAACTCAATTTGAAGTCCAATAAAATGTCGATGCAATCTTATATCAATGCACAACTCTCGTTTCCTATCACACTAGGAAAACCATTAATAACATCTACAAATTAATGTATCCAACATCTTCATTTCAATTCATCGAAAAAATAGAAATCAATATCATCAGTTGCATCGTATCAATGCACAGTTAATTTATCTATCATATCATATAAAATTTTAAATAAAGAAATTCAATAATCATGATTTTAACCCAATCATATTTAATCAAAAATTCAAGTTTCATCATCACAATATCGGTAAAATAAATATGTATCATTTATGAACAAATTCCCTCAAATAATAATGTTTAGTCCATCTCAATAGTCAAATAAAATAGGGTACTATACAATTAACCAAACCCAACTTTTCTACAAACCTTTAATTCTACTAAAAACATATAATTTCATTGTTATACTCATTAATAACTAAATGATAAAAAAAATCCAAGGAAATCCCCATGAAGAAGCCTAAGGGATGCTTTCCCACATTGAACATGGATGGAATTCCTAATAAAATCATCAAGAGAGATTAGTGTGTCTCACTCATAGGAATTCAAACTAGAAACCTACTACCATGAAACTAACCAAATTCCCAACAACATTGGTAACAAGTGATTAAGATAACACCTTAAGATATTAACTAAATGATATAAAAAATTATTAACTAAAAGATATCATTAAAAGAAAAGAGAGGATGAAATTATGTCTAGACCTTTCCTTGGGTTCCAAAGCACCAATACTTACTAACCTCTTTATCTGATAACTCAATCTTATCACCATTGCCATATAGTACCATCAACAAGTTGTTTGTGGTCCCTTTATTTTCGCAGTGATGTGAAAATCACCATTACCAAGTGTGGGTTCCCTCTGTAAAAAAAAAGTCTTAAGCATTTTTATTGAAGATTGGATCGATACAATGTTGAGTTAGATTCTTGGTTTTTCATTGCTACTTTGTTTTTAGAGGGTTTCCAACATATTTATAATTATGGCTATTCTTCTTTTCTTTTCTTAGGTTTTTTTCCCATCAAACTTATCTCATTTTGACTTATTTTCAATTGAATAAACTCCACTACAATGTTTATGCTTTAGGTAAAGACAACCAAAAGGCAATACAATTTAATAATAAGAGTTTTTTAATAATATGTATCGATTAACAAAATAAATTAATAAAGTTCAAATATCTAGTTTAATAAAAACAAATTGTGAAAACATTAATACTAATAAAAAATTAATTTGTTTTTTTTTTAATATTTTATGAAATCTAAATCCTCTTAATTATAATTATTAAATAAAAATATATTTTGGTAAATTAAAAAATTACATTTCTAAAAAAATAAACAACGTCTTTGTTTTATTCTATGAAAATGGACCAAGTCATCCATCCATGTATTTGTCTTATACAACTCCCATTTCAGAATCTGTACACATGATGAATGAGATATTAGGAAGGAAATCTATTTATTATGTAAGGAACATAGGGAAAAAATACCTCTTCTCTCTTCATATGAAGATGTTGCCAATGTTTCCTTTCACTCTATTGATAACAATTCCTTTCATTGTATTGATTATATTATTATTATTATGACAATTATTATTTATGATAATTATTATTTGTTTATTATAATGATTTTTTTTTTTACATATTGTAAATGATTATGTTTAACCACTTATAATATTAACCTTATTTCATTGACCGTGGGCTCCATGGGTGTAATCACGGGGAATACCTCATCATAACATGACGAGGATGATTCTTTCGTGGTTGGCAGATGATTCCTTCCCCATCCAATTCCGTGTGTGTTGTTTTTCTTTTAGGGGTATTCACGAGAATAGCCCATCATCACACGATGAAGATAGTTCTTTAGAAAGATATTTTCCACAAAACAACTCACCAACTCATCTACGAAGTTTATAGAGAAAATGGTGATCATGTTTAGCCAATTATAATGAAAAAATGATTTTTTTAGGTGTGGGTTTCATGAGTATAATTGTGGAGGAATACCCTCTTCTAACAATACCACAATGAATCCTTGTGGATGTTCCCCTAAGTTACCAAAAATCATGATTTACACCTAAATATCACAATTATAATAATATTCCATTCTCTATTGATTATGTAAATATTTATGAGAATGATATAATTCATAACTGTGACTATATTTATTGTTGAATATTCTTTTATTATCTTGTTTATTATACTAACAATCACAATTATAACAATGATTCATTCTCTATATACACTAGAGATAAAGGATTTACACATTGAGAACAAATATACAATTAATATCATTAAGATGATAAATTATTTTAAAAAGGCATTGAAGTAAAAATATGTGTTTATTAAATGATTAGAGATGAGTATTATGTTTTAAGTTACATAAATCATGATTGAATGGGTGAATTAATTGATGAGCTAGGTTTTTTTGCACTAGTTACACTTTATCAGGTGACAACAGGGGGAGCACAACTCCCTCCTTCAAGGAGGTAGTAGAGGGGGGGGGGGAAGGCCCATCTAGGAGTAACATCGCCTTCCCAAGAAGGGAAGAAGATCAATATTGTGCATTCAGAGCAGGAGGGTTAGGAAAATTGACAGAGGAAATCCTTCTTAAGTCTCAAGTAAAACTAGATCTGAATCACAGTTTTCCTCGCAATGGAACCAGATGTATTTGAAAGGAAACTACAATTCCAAGATAAGAAGTCACTTTGACAAAAATCGAAGAATACATCTATTTTATGTAGGATTATTCTTTCATTGGCAAATTCGTGGGCATTTGGCCAATAGAAAAGGAATTAGTTTGGTGGATAAAAATTAATTGGAAGCCAAAGGGGTAAGTAGATTTGAAGCTAGACTCTAAGGGGTTATTGAAAAAAACATTTACTAGCCTAGAAGATTGGGATAGGATTTTTAAGAATGGTCCTTACTTCTTCAACTCAACAGGCCTATACCTTAAGCCATGGGCAAAAAACCTTATCCCTGACAAAGAGGACTTCACAACTTCCTTGGTCTAGATCTATCTCTACTCATTGCCGCAAGTGTTCTTGAAATACGAGACTCTAGAAGGAATAGGGAATGCACTTGGATCCTTTGGGAATATTCATAATTTACCAAGTAAGGAAACTACACATCATATGCTTTCATCTGAGCATACATGAAACCTTCCATAGTCCATCTATCTAAGCTACCAAGATTTAGAATGGCTGCAAACCATAGACTATGAACACGTACCATTCAAATGTTCCAATGTCACGAGCATGGGCATCTTTTCAGACATTCCCCACTAAATAAGCACCCACCTTCGGCAACAAACCCCCCCTCAAACAACATTGAGGGTTTTGAGAAGGTAATAGCAAGAATAAGGTCATCCAGATGAAATCCTCATCCCTAAGGGGAAAATCCTTGCAAATTCCCATTGGAGTTGTACAAATCTTAGAAGAGAATGATGGAATCATTTCTCCAACAATCATTAGCTCTAAGTATGACTAAACTATTGAGTAGTTAGGTCATGTCGGTAAAACTTGTTTTTTTCTTATGTTTTTTAGCATGTTTCTAACGTACGTTCTTTTTCATCTGAGTGACTTTATCTCCTTGGGGGTCTACAAGTCGTCCTTTTGAAAATATCATGTTTAATAAGGAATATATATCTTTGGATTGTTTAATTTTTTGAACCTTCTCGATATTCATGTGATAATAAAGACTATATATCCTTGGATTGTTTCATTTTTTGAACCTTTATATTCACATGAATGGAATTCTTCAATTCAATGTCAAAAAGAATTTTTTGAGTTCCTTTAGACACACAAAATGTATCTTTATGTTTCTACCTGAAACAAAAACTAGTTACACTTTTTTTCTTGGAAATAAATAGATTCAAACACGTATTTGTATCCAAATGAATGTTCACCAAATTAATTAATTAGGAGTGATTCATTACCCAA